>NJDD01008587.1:40014-63773 GCA_002245505.1 Calephelis nemesis
TTTGTTTGTCTTTCAATATCATAAAAAAACTAAATACGTATACCTATTTAGATCGTCTAAACGCAAAGATGGTATTGAAGCAAATTCGTGCGAAAACTCACACTTTAGTTACTAAAATCGGTTGATTACATAGAACACCAAACGAATTTGTTCCCATCTTCCTAGTCGAATAACGGAACAAAGGCGTTATCCCCATTTCGTAGTCAACATGGGCGTCGTGTTATGTGAGTATCCCCGTTCATTTAATGGCACCATCTTTATTCGGGACCGGGAAAATTAAGGCATTCTTTAGTCACGATCTCTGACTCGACATTACAAATGACTTTTAAATGCCTAACAAAATAAAGAAATTTAAGAAACTTGATCAACTTTTTCTTAAGCAACAAAAGGGTTTCGTTTTCTCTGAAAGCCCTTTTCATTGCTCCATTGCAAAAGTAAAAGTGATTTCAAAACTTTTTATGAATTTAATGTTGACATTTGAATGGTTTCGCTTGACAAAGAAAAGTTCTAAATAACAGAAAGGGCACATGATAAATAGCACAAGTTTTATTAAACCATGTTTCCTGGTCCCCACGTGAATATAAACAATAACTTCGAAGTATGACATATCAGAGCACAGACTACGGGTTATTTGGAACTAGTGGCTCGTCCCAGCTTCGTACACGTGGACAAACTTCTGTGCTATTATACTTATAAAACTTCATCTTGAATCCGTTGCGTAGTTTTATAGATCTAAGCATACATCAGGTCAGACAGAGGAAAGCGACTTTTGATAAGACAAAGTCGGTTTCTTTAGATTTTGAAAAGTACGTACATGCACACGAGTAGATTATGCTCTTGCTGACTCCTTACTGAATTATGGATATGGATTATGATTTTCCTAAAAAATTAAGTAAATATATAAGCCGCACGATAGCGTGCAGATATATGTATATATAGATATAAGCATGAAAAGTTAAATTATAGAGACTGTAATTAATATAATTTGTAATTGTAAACAAAGCACTGTATGGGTAAATTTAATAATAATAATATGTATATGAGCGCATCGCCAACAAACTGCTTCACAGTTTGTCGAAACTTGTGATGTGTAATTTAGATGTAAGTTTATCAGAAAAAAAACGTGTGGCATTCGGAGACTGCCGCGGTTAAGCTATTGCATAATCAGGCATGAGTCACCAGATTGCGGGGCGAAGAGGGGGATTACGCATGCGTAGTAACATCGATACAACCAATGCCACCTAGCGGTAAGTTGCTGAACTAAAGAGACAAGCGTGATCAAAGTCATTAAAAGCTCTGCTATTCATCGATAGATGGCAAAACTAAAAAGTATCACCGTGTACCGGTCGGAGTGGGAGGTGTTAGGTTATTTTCGTTACGAAATTTTCGGATTCGGCCTTCACACTCCAGGGCCGTGATAGAAGCTATGCAATAGCTTAAAATAAATTAATTAAATTAAAATTAAATAACACAGTCAGCTTCAGGCCAAATCGATTATCTACTGCGAAATGGAATCATATTACCAAAGATTAATTAATACCTTAATTAAAATAGTTGCTAATTAATACACTTTAAAACCTACCTGCTTATGAAACATGATTAATACGAATGTTGTATAAAAAAAAGGTTGATTTTTAACTAAGTAATAAAATAGATATAGTGTTAAATCGCTTTCCTTGTTTTTCTCTAAAGAATGGAAATACGTTGTAAAGTTAATTAATATTAATAATCAAACTCAAACTGAAAACAATCAAACTTATCCAAAGTGTGGGTAATCGTTTTCACTTTTAGATCAAATTTATTATTAAAATGACACGACCTACAGTTCGGAAGGTAATTTTTGGGAGGAATTGTCGGGCAAAAACTACTTAGTTTCCATCGCTATTAATTCAAAATGTGAAAATTTGTTTATTTATTTTTAATACACATATACATAACTCCACCATGACGGAAATATTTCGCACACTAGAACACTATGACGCACAAACTGAAATTGTAGTAGTAGTGAAGTTTATAAAATTAATCAGTTTAGAAACATTACATACATACATATGTTTACGCCAAGTCCCTTACGGGGTAGGCAGAGAGTACCGAGTGCCAGACCTCATGATCCTGACAAACCTGTCTAGCTTCCTTCACATTCATTACCCTTTTCATACAAACACGCTGGTTTCGGAGATTCTTGACACCACCCTCATATAATATCTGACTGATCTGATCATGGAATGTCAGCAGTGGTCTCCCCGGGTACCTACATCCAAAATTTATATAAATGAAATGAAAGTAATCCCCGTGTTGGTCCGGGCTCCTTTTGCAGAATAGACCATCTGCCTTTCTTGCCAGGCAGCTCGTAAAAGGCGAGCATAGGCTTATCATCACTAACACCGTGACATCTGACTAGGTGGCAGAGTTTCGCAGCGACAACCCCGGATTGGTACCACCGCCCCCTTACCTATTCCTATTACTGCCGCCATAACGTTATGACGTGTTCCGGTTCGGAGGGTAAGGTATCCGGTAAACTTACTTTTGCTCGAGACCTATTATCCCGGCCTCAGGTTGGCAACGCACCATTAATATCTTTGGTGTCTCTAGGCGGCGTGAATTTCTTACCATCAGGAAATCCGTCTGCTTGTTTGCCTTCCTATAGCATAAAAAAATATGAAGTTGCCTGCTTTAGAAACATGTTTCCACAATCACACACGTGTTTTAGTTTCATACAACAGCGCAAGCGCAAGACCAATAAAAAATATGGAAACATTTTTATATTTTTTCATGCAAAGGTTAGTAATAAATACAATAACAAGACACTTATATAAGTTACGGAAAAAGAAAATTAATCAGTTGCTATGGTAACATCTGGTAAATTGATGTTGACCGATATTACTTTACAAATATCTTCATCATAAACAAGAAAGTAATAAATAATATGAAAGCTTCTTACACAGATTGTAATCTCGAATTAGCCGAAAGGCACGATTTACCTCGTAACAGAAACAAAATATTTTGAAGGAGGCTCTACATAAATGTTTCCTGAAAGAAATTTCTTATCCTTATCACTTTTAAAATAATACAAAAAAATGTATCGTAATTTAAGAAAATTTTATGTATATAATACTGCTTATGTAATACGAGTACCAAAGACTATAAAGGTCGAAACACATAACCGCGTTGCGGCGCCGCGCCTCTAGAGTCGGCAGTAGCGTCTCTGCCGATTGTAGCGCCGCATTACTATTTATTTATTTAAACAGAATAAATTTTTTTTTTAAAATAAATAAGCAATGAATTTCTCGCAATGGTCTCGTTGGTCGAGAGTCTAGCGTACACTCGTAACTACGCCGTCCAACCGCGAGGCTCGGGTTCGATTCCCGACGGGGGCAGACATTGATTGTGTGATGAACATTTAGATGTCTGCATTTCCGGGTCTGGGTGTTTATTAAAATTTATTCTTGTATCTATTTAAGTATTTCTATGTACTTATTAGAATCGTTGACTAACACGCGTAATACAATATGCTTACTTTGAGTTCTTCGTTCTTAATTAAAATTGATTTCGTACGAATCAAATTTTTAAGTAAAACTAAATAATGTGTTATTGTGGATTTAGTTAACATCATTAATACGAGCACTGAAGTAAATGAAACATAGGTATTTTTTGACTTAGTTTTGCGATTGATATAAAAAATAAGCTGTAACAAAATTTTTGCATTTTTTTGCAACAAGTCCATAGCGTCTATGACGTTTATCTACCATGATTGTCTTTTACCCTCAGGAGAGATGGGTCATTTACAAAAGGAAAGGAAATTTATTTTTTTTATTTCGTGAATATGGGTACATTATAACGCACTTTATATATTATGTATATACAATGCGAAAGTAAATAGATCTAGGTACCCAGGTAAGTTGACATTCCTCGATCAAATCGTTCAGGTTTTATCCGTGGGTGGTGTCAAGAGTAGAGAGGCGAACTCTCAACTCTCAAACTCTCTACCAATCTCGCAAGGGAATTGGCTTGAAGATATGTTTGCACTTTATGAGTATGAATTTATTAAATGTTGAAGTAATTGAGCTAAAAGTAGATAAACGTAAGGTACTATCGCTCATATTTATTCACACAGAGCTCATGAATAACACAAGGGTTGTAAATACATCCCTTGAGACCTGAACTAGTGATATCAGACACTGCGATAACGTGGAGGGCAATTCTGTTCGGAATCTTTATTAGGAGCTCTTGCGAGGTTTGAGCTTTAAGATTTCCGAATAACATGAGATTCGAATCCACGAATTATTAATGAAACGATCTCATGTTTTAGTGGAGGGAATTTCTTAGATTACTTTCCATTACTTGGAACTGAAAGAGTTTATACATTTCAAATAACATTTATGCTTTTAAACGATACACTTTTTCAACACTTTGTATTACACTAACGCTAATTTTTTTCACTTTTTACAGCATAATCAGGGGCCCTACCATGAACGCTTAAAGCAGTATTATTTCCATCTTGCTAAATGTCTGCCTTTATAAGCAACTTTTTGATATACGTCATAAGGTTGTCTTTCTCGACTGACAGTTAGTATTGTTGAAATAGTACTGTTTTAAGAGCTTATGGTAACCCCCCAGGGCTTTAATGCTACAGACAATTAAATCTTTACGATAATGCTCCGTTTTTGGTTTTTAGATAATGACGGTACTTAAAAAATATCAATGGAAATGTATTTATGTAATTTTATATATACTAACTGGCCTGACAGATGTGGTCTTTAACGTATAATATTTAATTAAAATAAATTCAAACTTTTTACATAAGAACCCCGACAATAATTTATAACAAAAGAAAAAACAATCAGCTGAATTGAACTGTCGATTCAAACGTAATACGATGAACAAGGGAAATAAAAATCATTTGTAAATATAACTAGCTCAGCCGACAGACGTTGTATTGTCTTAACAATGGATATTGATGTTTTTTCAAATGAACCTTCTTCTGGCAATTACTAACACATCAAAAACATTATCAAAATTGGTCCATCCGTTTTAGCGGAACATTAGGAAATAAAACGAAAACATGTATATTAGTATATATCCCCAAAGAGGTAGGCAGAGAAACAAATATTTCACTAGCCGAACACATTATGTCCCACAATCTTGCCCAATTGGCAAAAGGCTTGCCACCTGCCTATTGCCAACTGGGCACATATTCATTTCCAGGCAACGTTGTTTTGTATACATAAATAATCGAAAATATTAATTTTGAAGATATGTCAGTTGATTGATAAAATTAAATATATACATCGTCTGTCGGCTCAAACAGTAGGTTGTATGTTTGTATATATCTTACCAATTTGTGTTACAAAAAAACATGAATTTACATATGATAGTCATAGATTATATAGACGGCCATATCATAAAAAGCTGCTGCTCATATACCTTTAACTTTGAACTATTAATAAAATGTAAATAAATTTTGGCAGTTAATATTTTAATCCAGCAGAGATTTTCAAAGAAAACATTTGATAAGTGACCTCCAATTCATCTCTGGAATCCAATTACTCTCGATACATTGTTCGGTCTGTCTACACTTTATTAAAACCGTTCAAAGCGTATGTGAAGTTATTCATAGTGTTATAAATCTTGTAATAAAAATGAAAGCTTTGATTTATTTAATCGTATGACGTAAAAATGGAAAACTGCTAGCAGTTTTGCCAATGAATTTGTGATACTTTAATAAGCAAAAACGAACATATCTAAATATTGCTGCCTGAAGCGTCGTATCGAAAAGTATATGTAACTAGCTGTCGTATATGTAACTAACTTCGTACCACCCGTTCAGTTTGTATGGGAAAAATTAAAATGTTATTACGTTTCCGAACAAATGATGCTTGAATTTAATTAAGTAACCACGTTTCCGAACAAACGGTGCTCTTTCAATATAGTCTATGGCTGTGAATGACATTGACATTCGTTACGCGCGTTTTTTAAAGTATGCAAAATTAAATGTATATTTTTCAGTATTTCTGAGAGATTTTCTTAATATTTTTTTTCGTAAGAACCTTCTCCTAATAATAACAAATACAATAAAAAAGTAATTAGTAAAATCGGTCCAGCCATTTATGCGTGATGCCGTGACCAAGGATAACGGGTTTCATTTATATATATATATATATATAGATTTTCTTTCAGCTACTTCATTTGTACCTATAATAAAATTTTAAAACAAAAAATTAAAAAAGAACTCTCTCAAAATGTTACCACTGCTTTATTCCTGCCGCTATAACGTCAGCGCTTGCTGTTGACGTGTTCGGAGGATTAGGTAGCCGGTAAACTTACTTTTCCTCAGGGCCTAACATCCCGGACTCATTTTGGCAACGCACCAATACCACTTTTGTTGTCTCTAGGAGACATGAATTTTTTACCATCAGGAAATCCGCCTGCTTGTTTGTCTTCCATTATCATAAAAATAAGAGACAAGGCAGCGTTCCGATCCGGAGTTAGATTTTAAAATTACTCGTATAAACATACTTCACAAGAACTGCTTTTTCTTGTATTTCAAAAACAGACAAGAGGATACATGTTTACTATGTTTTTTCCATGAATTTAAATTTACTGATTGATTTATTTTTTTTATTAATTTTAGTTTTGTTTTATGTTCGTATGAAATAAATACAGGAATGTATGTCCTATTTTTTAGTTTGCAGAAAAACTGAGCCAGTTCTTATTTGGCGTATAGATTTTTTTATAATAAAACTGCTCGAAGAATTACGATATTATATTTTTATTAGCAATTGGTTCAGCGCTTTTTACTTATGCAAAAGATTCATAATTTGAATCTACTTAATGTTAATAATACATAATTATTTGTAACTTAGGCCTTGTAACATTAAAAGGAAATTTTGTACGGTTTCACTGTGCTTAAATGATTAAAATTTATTTAGGTAACTAATAAAATGTAAGCTGCGTTCTTAAATAGAAAAACTTCGATATTTTACATTTACATTCGATTATAGAAAATTAAATTAAAATTAAAAAAAACCCTGACAAAAGAACTTAATTTCCCTTTTAAAAGTAAAGTAATTGCTGACATTCGGTTAATTTTTCCACTTTCACCCCCACAATTTTTAAACGGCTCAACCGATTTCCATCAAACATGTCTAAGGACACTCGCACATAAGTTACCTTTAATACAAAAAAAACTAAATTGAAGTCATTGCATCCGTTTGGGAGTATTGATGCCACAGACAAACAGACACGTCAAACTTATAACACCTCCCCTTTTTTTTCATCGAGGGTTAAGAATACCAAACATATCATCGCTGTAAATGTAGTTTTGTAAATGAGTCGCGATAATGATTGTGTCTTGTGCGATCCAGAACGAAGGGTAGCTCGTCGTTTTGGACAATAGACCATGGGACTAATCAAAGAGAATTTGGATTCTAATTTGGAAGGAATTCAAGCGTTGTACCAGAGCCAGAAGCAAAGGATCAAAACGCAGACTGCGAGCCTCCAACTAGTCGCATTGATTTAAAGTTTGTCATTAGCAATGCGGAGCGTTATACTTCACGAGCCGATGTCGATTTTCGGTAGGCAATTTATTCAATTCAAAAAGTTGGACAGCTGCATAGAAAATTAATTTTACTTTTCATTTTTATGATATTGGAAGGCAAACAAGCACACGGATTTTCTAATGGTAAAAAGTTCACACCGCCTAGAGATACCAAAGCCGGTAATGGTGCGTTGCCAATCTCAGGCCGGGATGTTAAGCCTCGAGCAAAAATTTGTTTATCGGCTACCTTATCTTTTGAACCGAAACACGTCAGCAGCAAGGTAAGGTGGTGTTACTGATCAGGGCGAGTCGCTGCGAATTTCGACCGCCTTGTAAATAAATAAATAAAATATAAATTCAATATTTCTCTGCCTTATTTTGTGACGAAACTCTACAATTTTTAATTGACATAAAAATAAACAGTAACCTAACAAATTATAATTTAAAATTACCTAACTCACTTTTACAGCCCCGACTATTATGTGAAAAATCAGTTGTTTATAAATGTAATATGAAATAAAATTCCGTGAAATAGTCTTAGCGTTTTTCAATTAATGAAATAGTGTATAATATATTTTTTTTAATAACGAAATTAGTAAATGCTTACAATTAATTAATAAGTACTTGTCTAAATATACAGTGTTAATTTTTTTTGTAAGACAATATTCCTAAATGTAGTCTTACATCTATAAATGTATACTAATGTAAATGTGGCTGGATTTAGATACCCAGAAAAAACATAGGTTGACATTCTACGGTCAAAACGCTCGGGATTTATCCGAGAATGGTGTTAAAAGTCTCCAAAATCGGGGCGTTTGTTTAAAAATGCTATTGAATGTGGAGGAAACCAGGCAACTCAACATTTGGCGCACGATACTCTCTGTCTTCCGCGTAAAAGACTTGGGCTGAAGATATGTAAGTACGTGTATATTACAATTTGTCAAAGTTGATGATAGCATACACATGTTTTATTCTATTAATCGAGTTCAAAAAACCAAGAGGTTCGAAATTCGGCCGGAATATTTTTTTATGTACATCGATTTCTTCAAGGTTTCTGAACCGATTTTCGTAATTCTTTTTTGTTTGATGCGGAATAGTTTCGAATTGGTCCCATACAAATTTGATTCAGGTAGGCCCATTAGTTTTTATTTTATGACTATTTCTTATCTATCATATCAATAAAAACTAAAAAGTATTAAATAACAAAAACGTAGCTTTTAACGTTGTTATTTTTATCTAAGTAACTTTGAAAGTCATAAAGTTATTTTTTATTTCCTAACATCTTAAAAATCAAACTAATTCGTGACAGCAGTAGGTATTTAACCCTCGCCAAACATTAAACACCAACTAAAACTTTCGCCATGAGCTCGTGAGCTATAACCGAGAAACTTCATTATGTAGGGTAATAGTGATGTACCTACAAGTGAGGTTAAAGGGAGTGCATAGTTTTAACACCATGTAATGGAATAGACGTAGCTAATGTAAACTCTTGGGGAACTTTCGCTACAGCAGTCATTTGCATAGAGAAAGCGTTTGCTGTTTTACTTTTCTTAACCTCAAAGACCATTTTATGTGCAAAAAGGGCTATTTCCTTCTACAAACTTAGTTACGTCAGCGTAAACACTCTTTTTAATAAACTTTGCTTTAGAATATTCATACTTTTTTGTTTGACTTTTTCTCTAGACGGTAGAACGTTTTATAACAACTTCCGGATTCGCGTCTGCTGCTGTCATTTCAGTGCTGTTCAACATCTTGTTCCATATAGCTATTAGTTACCTATTAATACGATATGGGTCAGTAACAATACTTATACAACGTAAAGCGGTTTTACACGAAATACTGGGGTACCGGTCGCTAGCAATTACAAATGAAATCAGCAACGTAAACAAGATGGCCGTCATAAAGTCAAATGAAAGTTGATTTCAGGTACATTTGTATTCACATTTTTAAAAAACTATAAATCCCGAAAATTTCGGGACTAAAATATAACCATGATCCTCTACTTGTGACAGACCTACAATGTACTCGTATACATGTACCAAACGGATTATACCAGGCAGCCAAGGTTACCTGTACTACTTAGCCCCAAAACGTGATAGGTGGTCAACTTATTGCTGCCTTATCTGATCTCAGATAATATTGTTTTTATTATAAACTAGCAGCCTGTTCCGGCTTCGCTCGGATGGTAATTTTTTGATCATAAATTTATATGTAAGCTATCCTATCTTTCAAGTTGGATCAAACTACACACGGTGTGCAAGTTTAGGAGTCCATCGCGGATAAATTAAGATAAAAAAAAACAAATCTTTAATTGTTATACCCGAGAATCGAACCCTCACGTAGTCAACGCCAACGCTAAACCATTTGACCGCAGAGTCGACTAATATTCTTATTCTATAAATTCAATAAAATAAGTACAAAGCTAAATCTGTACATGAAATATATTTTGAAAACATATTGCTACGTAACATGTACAAGATACATGATAAAAAACTAGGGTAATTAAATTTTTGTGAAAGGCTTATCTGTTTATCTATTTACTCTTCACGCAAAAACTACTTAATACTTAGGATATCTTTTACTTCGATAAAAATTACTTGTATATTATAAACTAGCTACTCATTTTTATACATTTGTAACTGGCTGACTAAAAAATTAAAGAAACTAGTGGTCGCCCATTGGTCGAAATTCGACCATAATACTTTTTAATAACTTGTTGATAAGAACGCCATCTTCATTTCTCAAGACCAACTACTAAACTTTATGAATAGTTAGCGCGCCATCAGTGAACTTTTATCGTTATCATCAAAATATTTGTTTGTGTGTGTCAAATGCATAGTAATGTAGGTAATGTTTTGTTTATTGATTTAATGTACATTATAAGCATTATTATCGAAAAATATTAGTGTTCTGCTCTTCTCCTACACATAAAATATAAGTGTGCCAAATTTTATGCTCCTGCGTCCGCGCAATTTTCATAAAAAGGGTTCCAAAGTTTTGGCATCACGCATTAATATATAGATAATGATTTTATTGCATCACATTAAAATAAAAAGCAATGAATTAATTTTCTCTGTACAACATAATTAAAACGTTTCATCAATAAGCCCGTTACATCCTGCTCAAGGATAAGCCCACTTAATAATGAAAAAGTGCGCCATCATAAAAATAAATACCGTTTAAATAATTATTGCTTCATGGTGCAAAAAAAGCGGCTAAGTGCGAATCGGACTCGTCCACAAAGGGTTCTGTGTTTGTAAGCGTCATGTATGAAGTAATATCTTAAATAAATAAAATAAATAAATATCCCTGGACAAGTTACACAAATTGAATCTAATACCCAATGTAAGCAAATTGTATGCTTGTGTTATGGGTGTTAGTCAATGATTCAAATACATAGAAATACTTGAATAGATACAGGAATAAATTAAATAAACACCCAGGCCCGGAAATGCACACATCTAAATGTTCATCACACAAACGCCTGCCCCCGTCGGGAATCGAACCCGATCCTCGCGGTTGGTCAGTGTAGTTAGGCGTGTATGCTAGCCACTCAACCAACGAGGCGGTGATGGATATATTATCTTCCCGGATATCCCAAAAATCATCATATCATTTCTCGATTTTAAAGTTTACTTTTAGTTTTTATTTCATTTGTATAAATGACTGACTGAAAGACTGTTTCTAATTTTATCTTGTTCTGAGCAATTTTCTTCCAAAGTTTTCAATAAGATCTACAGTAGGTACAGCTTTAATTTTTATATTTCAAGGTAAGACTTACTTTTTTCTTTGAAATTGTCTATCTTTTAAACGATTAACTTTGGCGGTAATTCTAAATTGAAAAAAGAATCCTAAGTGGAACCCTAAAATGTTAAAAAAAATCTTCAGCAGAACCTATATGTAAATTATTGCGATCATTAATGTTTTTAAATAAATAATCCGCATCGAACCAGGTTTTTTTATTAATTTAGATATTTTACCGTAAAACTTTTCATAGAATACGTCTACTTACCAAGTTTTAATAGGACCACACGTCTTATTAGTTTTGGAAATACCATGACTAGACGGATGTAAGTGTTCCGATTTTGCCATTTCACTACAGAACCTTAAAAATACAATTAAACTTTTATAAAGGTGTACGCATACAAAATATAGACAGGTGCGGAATTGTGTTTTTTAGCATTTTACAATATGACGTCTCATTTCCGTTTTAACTTTTGGTCACACTAATTAAATGTTTTACAAACTTGTTGATTTGAACTCGTATAAATCTCACGAACTGTAACTTGAAGCGGAAATTAAATCTGGCTAGGCTTTCGTGTTTGTATAAACTTTACTAAAGTTGAAATTATGGTGAAAAAATTAATATTGATGATTTTTTTATGATACATGAAGGCAAACAAGCAGACGGATTTTCTGATGGTAAGAAATTCACGCCGCCTAGAGACACCAAAGATGGTAATGGTGCGTTGCCAACCTGAGGTCGGGCTGTTAGACCTCAAGCAAAAGTAAGTTTACCGGCTACCTTACCCGCCGAATCCGCGGTAGGAATAGGTAAGGCGGTGGTACCAATCCAGGCGAGTCGCTGCGAAACTCTATCACCTAGGCAGATGTCACGGTGTTAGAAAACTAGAAACTGAAAACTCCTTTAAAAACAAATAATTAATAATCCGGTTATTAAACAAAGTTGGTATATTCACGCCCGCATCCTTGAAAAGGTAAACAGTAGTACAACCAGATGATTAATTAATGATTAATGATTAATTCTTCTTAATTTCTAAAGTTTGAATTATGCTGGCATGCATGCATGTCAGAATTGTAGGTATCTTTTATACCTAAAGAAGACTAGCTCGTTCACAATACCCAAGGTAAGGTAAGGTAAGGTAAGGTACGTTAGCTTGAGAAGGACAATTCCTCGTTAGAACTACTGATACTTCATTAGTATACAAAAGCAATCATAAATAGTCTAACACTAGCTTAACTAATTTTAACTGCCTCCAAAAAAAGGGTTATTGCAATTAAACTTTTTTTAAACTTTCTTTACTCGATTAATCGGCGACAAAAGAACAAATTTTCTTAGAATTAATTCCATCACAATTATTCTAAGGTGGGCTAATATTTGATCAGGATCCGCCTATTGGTATTTTAATTTTGATGCAGTTTTTTTAATAGATAGAGTGATTCAGGAGAAAGTTGTCATGCATGATAAGATCAAAGTTTGTCCACCCGTGCGAAAATCGGGACGGGTTGCTATTTTGAATGACGTCAACATGCCAAATGATGAATATAAATAAATGATGGGTGTAAATGAAAAGTGGTTATGTAAAATGTTGTCAAAGTTTATGCAATATTAAGTATATCTCAAAAACTGCTTGTGGGATTTTGATAAAACTTATGTGGGAGTTATTGTTATGTGGGAATTTTTGTATTAATTTCGGAAGCATTCGGAAAAAATAATTATTATCAAATCTTTGTGGTAATAAAACAATTGAAGTCCGTTTTCGGAGTTTTGCGGCTACACTCAGACGTCATTTAACATTCTAACTGTCATTATATCAAAGTTTTGTACAGAAAATATCTATTTAATCAGTCATTAATAGCTATTTAACGTATCTGAGTGTGGCCGTTAATATGCTTAAATAATGAGTTTGTAGATTTCCAAATATTTGCACATAAATTCAAAAAGGGTAAATTGGGGATAAATGTAATCGTTTGTTTTTTATTAAATTTTCATTTCAATCTAAGTACATTTTAAAATTGAACGTTTATTTAATTTTATTGAGATGAATTAATAAATGGTTTCAAGCTTGACTTAGAAAATGTCAAACGAAAGACTGAAGTAAAGTTAAGAGACATTTATGAGTGTGGCCGTAAATCTGCCTTAATAACAAGTTTGTAGATTTCCAAATATTTGTTGATATTTCCCATGATTAGGGATAAACATAATCGTACATTTATTATTAAATTCTTGTTTCCATCGACATCAGAAAGTAAATGTTTTATTTATTTTATCGACTTGAAGTTAATAAATGGTTTCTCGCTTGAATTAGAATATGTCAAACAAATGACTGACAAAAAGTTAAGAGACATCTCTGAATGCGGCCGTATATGCTCTTAAATAAGTAGTTTGTAGATTTTCAAATATTTGCACATAAATTCAAAAAAAGGTAGATTGGGGATAAATGTAATCGTTTGTTTATTATTAAATTCTCATTTCAATCTAAGTACATTCAAAATGAAGTGTTTTATTTATTTTATTGAGATGAAGTCAATAAATAGTTTCACGTTTAAATTAGAAAATGTCAAACGAAAGACTGACGAAAAGTTAAGAGACATTTATGAGTGTGGCCGTTAATCTGCTTAAATAACAAGTTTGTAGATTTCCAAACATTTGTAGATATTTTTCACCCAAAGGGTAGATTGGGGATAAACGTAATCGCATATTTATTATTAAATTCTCATTTCCATCTATATTAGAAAGTAAATGTTTTATTTATTTTGTTGAGTTGAAGTCAATAAACGGTTTTACGCTTGGATAACTATGCTAATGGCTCCCGCAGCCGCAACAAAAACATTGACGGCTTGTTAGACATCTTGTCCGTTGGAGTTACCCGGCCCTTTCTTAGGGTGTTTCTATAGAACATTCCATGGTAATTGTGTGAATAAAATTATACTAGATTTTATTCACAAAATTACCTTTTTACTTCCTATAAACAGTTATTTGAGGGCCCCTAACAAAATTAATTATAAACGCCATGTTAAATTACTTTTGACTACATTTATTGTATTTTTTTATGATATTGGAAAGCAATCAAGTAGACGGATTTCCTAATAGAAAGAAATTCACGCCGCATAGAGATATCAAAGGTGGTAATGATGCGTTGCCAATCTGAGGCCGGGATGTTAGGCCTCGAGCAAAAGTAAGTTTACCGGCTACCTTACCCTCCAAACCGGAACACATCATGAAGTTATGGCGACAGGAATAGGTAAGGTAGTGTTATCAATCCGGGTAAGCCGCTGCGAAACTCTACCACCTAGTCAGGTGTCACGGTGTTAGTGACAGTAAGCCTATGCTCGCCTTTTACGAGTTTCCTGGCAGGTAGGCAGATGGTCTATTCTGTAAAGGACCTCGGATTAACACGGGCATTGCTTTATATTGTTTGTGATTACGATGATTTTTTTTTTCGTTTCATGTTGAGTTTGTTAATTAAACTATGTGCTGTGATTTCCTATTCGTGGAATTAAATAAAAAATTAATTAAGTTAATTTAATTTACACTTTTTCTAAAACTAAGTTTACCTAAGGTACTTGTGACATCAGCTACCTACCAATGAAAGTCTTGTCAACATAAGTCCAACCCTTTTAGAGATTAGCCGAAACAAACAGACAGACAGACAAAAATTGTAAATAACATTAATTTCTGTATGTATCGTATATGTGTTCATATGTATGTGAAAAGCGGTTATATGAAAAATCACACCAATTTTATTTATTTATTTAGATAATTGTGATTGGAGGGCCATAAACTTTATTTTTTGAAGCACATAGTCAAATAACTTTTCAATATAACCTACCTTTGATTAAATGTATCGACAAGTTTTATTTTTTGTGTAAGTTTTACGTTTGTTTTCTTGTTTTTATCTGGAGTATTATTTGCACAATTTCGAACTTTTATTACCTATAAACTGTAGTTCAAGAACTCTTAACCCATATACGCTAAAATACGTCAGCAGTGTAATGTTTTTTTTTATACAAAGCAATCATGGATCTTGGTGACAAAAATACACAAAATTAACATGAATATGCTTTATAAGACTAGTGATTCCAAAACACGATTTATTTCACTTTGCTCGATAGAAAAAAATCGAAAAGTTAACCCTTTTTTGAAAGCAAAACCCAACTGTCTATTTCAATTATGAAAATATGGACACCAGATTTAACATAAACATAGATAAGTACTATACCTAAAAGATAAGTGTTTCAGTTTTTATACTTTTTTCAAATTACTTTTATAGTGTCAAAAATAGTGATTTGTCGCTTAAGACGTTTACTTTAGAGCGCAATATTTCATAGTAATCATGGAACCGGGGAGTGCGGCGATTGGCTCTACTGGCTGACTAACTGTGGGGCCTTAAAAAGATTTCTAAATGTGATTTTTAATTGACTTTAAAATTTTTGTGTATTTGTTATAGGATTTTTTCGTTTTTCATTATAATTTCTGTTTTGTTTGTTTTATAATTTATGGTATCTATGCTAAATAAAAAAAATGAATATCCATTTTGCGTGGTTATCGTATCATGCCTGAAGGACCGATTTTGCTTTCTTTTTTGTTATGTTGCTTATTATCAGGAGAAGATTCTTATGAAGAAATAAACCGGGCAATTTGTAGAGTAAATGGGAAAAACAATACTTTATTTTATTCCATACAAACTGTTAGTAGGTCCCTAGCTGTTTATGTCAAACCTTACGAATTTGCCAGTTTGCCTAGTTTATTATATTGCCTAATTCTCCGTGTTTGTTAGAAAAGTAGAAACTGAAGGTTTTCTTCCCAATCAGCTTTTCTTTCGTTATAAAAAGTCAAGTACAGTTTCGTCACGCCCATACCTCCGAAGATCTAGACAGAGGGGTCCCGTGTTGGTCCGGGCTTCTTTGCAGAATAGACCATCTGCCTTTCTTGCCAGGCAGCTCGTAAAAGGTGAGCATAGGCTTATCATCACTAACACCGTGTCATCTGACTAGGTGGTAGAATTTCGCAGCGACTTGCCCGGATTGGTACCACCGCCTTACCTATTCTTGCAGCCATAACGTCATGACGTGTTCCGGGTCGGAGGGTAAGGTAGCCGGTAATATTACTTTTGCTCGAGGCCTAACATCCTGACCTCAGGTTGGCAGCGCACCATTACCATCTTTGGTGTCTCTATGTAGCGTGAATTTCTTACCATCAGAAAATCCGTCTGCTTGTTTGCATTCCTATAACATAAAAAAAAACTAGGGCAATAAAAAAATAATCTTTTTGCCCAACTCAGGGATCAGACCCCATGAAGCCAAGTTCAACAACGGATCGCTAGACCATAAAGGCGATATTTAGTACAAAAATTATAAAACCCAATCTTTTTGTAGAAACGTAGTTACATTTTTTTATTGTTATTAAAAAGGTACCAGGCTGCACTCGTCTTTTTATACAGCATTCATTGTTTTTGTCCGTTGACAAACTGTTATGCTCTATTCATCAACTGTACTTCAACTTTTTACTTTATGGTCCGTATTTTTTGCTTCCAATTTCTCCACAATATTTTGTTTACATTAAAAAGTAAGTATCAAAAAGTAAGGTAAGGTTATAATAGTTTTGTTATAACTTTATGGGAATTAATTCATTATATGAATATAAATATAAAAAAGTGAAAAGTAAGTAAGTATCTTCACGCCCGTATCCCCGAAGTGGTAGGCAGAGGCACAACCAGGGTACCTACGACTTGCCGAAGACACTAAGTCCCAAAATGTGATAGGTGGCAAGTCTATCGCCAATCGAGCATGTATTTAATCCAGAGCAACGTTTAAAAATAGAAGTATCTTCACGACCATATCCCCGAAGAAAGAGGCAGAGGCACAACCAGGGCTAGGCCACCAAGTATAAAAAAATAATCCACAAATGTAGGTATCTATATAATAAACCCCGGTAACTCAAATGGTACGTCGTCGGTGAGATTCGAATCCTATTAGGAGATAAAAAAAAGTTAAAAATTATGAGATAAAGTTTTTTTATTTACATTGTTTTTAATATTAATTGTCTTTCCACAGGTACAGTTGAGTGCAGGCTATGGCGGCGGTTCTGTGATCCACTTAAAAGTAAGTAATTTTTTTAAATTGTTTAAATAAAAAGGACAAAAATAATAATTCTCATCTGCCTAGTAAATTTCTCTGTTATCTTTGGCTGACGAATTCTGAAATCGTAATTTTAATCCCATCTAGTCAGATGTCACGGTGCTAGTGACAGTAAGCCTTTGCTCGCCTTTTACGAGCTGCCTGGCAAGAAGGCAGATGGTCTATTCTTCAAAGGAGCCCGGACCAACACGGGGATTGGCTTCGTCTATTTCGACATCTGAACATTAATTTTCGCCTCTGTGGTCGAGCGGTCCGGGTGTTGAACTTGACTACATGAGGTCTCGGGTTCGAATCCCGGGTCGGCCAACAAAAATAAAATTGGATTTTTCCAATTTTCTAATTTAAAAAAAAATGTTGGTCGGGATTGGAAACGTGCCCGGTTGGCGATAGGCTTGCCACCTATCACATTATGGGACTTAGTATCTTCGGCTAGTCGTGGGTGCCCTGGTTGTGCCTCTGCCTACCTCTTCGGGGATATGGGCGTGAAGATACTTTTTGAACATTAATTGCTTGTCCTTCTGTATGGAGGTTAGATGACTAATATCCCTGGTTTGACACAAAATTTATTTAGGCAAGGGGCCATCCATAAATTACGTCACACGTTAATGGGGGGGAGGGTATCATCTTAATGTGACATTATGTGACAAGGGGCAGGGGGGATCGAAAGCGTTGTGACGTCACATTAAAAAATACTAGAACACGAAATGTATATATGAACTAACTAACTTTAATTACTTCAACGTTGGTCATTAGTTTAATACCAACAATCATCCTAATGAAAACAACATTAAACATGCAAAACATACTATTACTTTCTCACTTTTAATGCAAAGCTGGAAATACTTATGTAAAGAGGTTGGAATTCAGTGTTTGTATTTTTTGATACATGCATAAGTTTGAAAAATGTGTGACGTCACATTAGGTGGGACGGACTAAAAATGTGACAACCTGTGACAAGGAGGTCCTGTGAAAATTCGCGTGACGTAATTTATGGATGGCCCCCAACATGATTATTTATATCATAAAAATGTATCAACCCTTTCACACGGTACAAATGGTATACGGTGGTAGCATAGCGCTATAGGTACCTAGTAAGCCTAGAGGGTGGTTTTGCAAGACTAAATGGTAAACTGAACCGCTTTTGATTAATTTGGATATGCATAAAGTTAAAGGCCTGAGTTGTACTGATAGGCTACTATTTTTTGAAGTGAAAACTTCTTTACCGGCGTTGTGCAGTTTTTTTTGGAACGGGTAAAAACTTTTAAACTCGCGTCAGGACACGTGACCGAATTCGTAAGACAAAAACTCGTAAGAAGGCGCAGGGCGCTTGCGCGAGAACATTTGCGTTCGTGTTTTCATGTTTGTGTACTATAGGGCAATAAATGAAAATTGTATTCTACCACATAAATGATAGTACTTTCATACTGATAATTAAAACAATTCGTGCAAAATTATTCCCTAATCTAATCTAATCTTTCCATGCACAACGTTAACATTCAAGTTTTCACTTCTGCCGGCACTCCCGAAGTGTAACCGTTCGTTTTTTTTTCAACAGCCCCAAAAGACTGACGAAGTCAAGTAAACGGAAATTAGCTAATAGATCGATAGTTCAAAAACTGCAAATAACATTTTTCACTTAGCGTAATTGCATCTTAAAACCCTTTTACCATAGAGTATTTATTAATTAAGCTTCCAAAAACAACCTTAAAATATCTAAAATGTAAATGATTTCCGTGATCCAAGCTTTTATGTAAATTCCACTGGGAGTACGAGTTTACTCTAATAGCAAAATCCTTGTACTTTAATTTGCAAAATTATTTCAAAATACAAAACTAATTCTGTTTGTTTATTTAAAATGTTCGTAAATTAAACGGCGTTGAAAATATTGAGTTTATACTTTTTTATGAAATTGGAAGACATAGCCAAAGACTTACTTTTGTTTCTGTGGTGGGCAACGCACCATTACGACTGCATGTTCTGCTGTCTGCATGTTTGCCTTACAATATCATGAAAAAAATGTGTTGAATTTCGCGATCGTTAAATACACATTGTCTATACTCTATAGATACCAAAGGTTAAAAGTGCGTTGCCAACCTGGGTCATTAAACTTCTAACGAGAGTAAGTTCACCGACTATACCACCCTACATTCTGGAACAAGATAGAGATGAGCGTGCAAGTTATTGTGGTAGACAGGGTGGTTGTACCGATTAAGACAAGTCATCGTAAAAGTTTACCATCCTCCGTCAGGGCATTACCGAGTCAACAACTCATACTTTTGTGTTACAAACCCGGTAATCAAACTCAAGATCTCATGTAGTCAGTCTAGTACTGTAAACAGGAAACTAGCTAAAGTGATATTTAAAAATGTACAAGTGTTATATAAAAGTGTGTAATCCTACTAATATTATGTATGTGAAAATTTGTGAGTATGTATATATGGATGTTTGTTGCTCTTTCACGCTCGAACGGCTAAACGGATTTGTCTGAAATTTGGAACACAGATAGATTATGATCTGGAGTAACATATAGGCTTTGGCATATAGGCATTGTAATCCCGATCGCACAACGGGTTCCTCTAAAAAAGCCGGCAAAGCCGCAGGCAACAGCTAGTAGGTACATAATATTACCATGAGAATCTTCTGTTTGACCATTACTCTATGAATCCAATCTCATGAAAAGGCCTTAACGGAAATTGAGTTTCGGTGCAAAGGACTACATCTAAATGGGTAATCATATCATCAAAACATGGTATTTTTCCTCGGTATCGTGTTAGTATTTTTGACTTCTTTGTTGTACTTTAGACAACATAGTGAATATACATGTTAAATAAACAAATACAGTTTAGTAAATACCATTGCTGAATATTTATATAATAAGAGTGCTTAAGATTAATTGCTCCTCATGACAATCTCTTATTAATTATAAAAAATGTGTGCGTGTACTAGCGTACACTCGTAAGAAGTGAAGAAGTGAAACTTCTTTATGACGTTATTTTTCAAAAAATAATTTACTAAATGCAACTTTACAGAAATTGGTTAAATAAAGTTTATTGCCAATCCCTTCTCCGCTGGAGAAAGTATACTTCGAATCACGCGTGGTAGGGATAAGAACAAAGTTGGCGCGTAACGGAAAAATGTGACGCGTAACGAAAAAATGTTACACTAATTTTTTTTCCAACCCCGATAAAGAAGTTTCACTTCAATAATGTATCATGTATAATATGAAGAAAAAAAGACAAGCCCGCCGAGATTCTTACCGGATCTGATCAGTGTGTGGCCGCGTTTCGATCCGGTGGTAGTTTTTAGTATTAAATAGATTCGTCACAAGTACCTCATGTATGGTGTATGTAAACAAAAAGCTTTACATTCCATCCTATTCCATTCCATTCTATTCTATTTTTTTTTCCATTCTACTATATACAAAAGATACAATAATCACTTAATACCAAACATCTAAAAAAGATTACAAAACGTCTGTATTTTACAAAAATATAGAGAAGAGTATGGAACGTATCCATTCAATCAGAACTCGATTACACATAGTCTCCAATCAACTTTAGTCTGGCGTTTTGTATCTAGCTATTCTGTCTGGCTGAATACTAACGGTCTGCTTATGCAAACCACTCCAATATCCATCTTGCAAACTGAGCGATCTAGTTCTCTGTTTAAGTATGAAGTATGATGTAACTGTATATCGGTAAGACCGAAATTTCGTACTTTAAAAGTGGTCAAGAGAACAAATGGACGCAAGTTATTCGTAATTTTTGAATTTCAAAATATGTAATTAAGTAAAATTAATCAGTTTTAGTGCCAGTTTGTTCATTTGCTTGTATACGAAATAAGTGTATCGTGCATTTCTTCGATGCTGTCAAGTCTCACGAGAAAACTTTCATTTTCACTAGTTAAAAAATCCTGTCATAATTAATTGACTATGACGACTTATGAATGATTTTAGCCCGATGTTGCAAATTGTGTAAAAATTTGAACAAATTTATTAAACAAATGCCAAATGCTTATGCACATGCCAAGAACTAAAAAAGACGAATATTTTGCACTTCTTCTGGATTACATTGTGGATTTTGTAACTCATTTCTTACATCTATTCATTTATTTACATTTGGTCGAGTGGCTAGCGTACACGCCTAACTACATCGACTAAAAGCGAGGCTCGGCTTCGTTTTCCGACGGGGGCAGGCATTTATGTGATGAACATTGAAATGTCTGCATTTCCGGGTCACGGTGTTTATTGAATTTATTCGGGTTTCTATTTAAGTATTTCTATGTATTAGTATCGTTGACTAACACCCATAACACAAGCATATAATTTGCTTAGTTTGGGGTTAGATTCAATTTGTGTAACTTGTCCAGGGGTGTATTTATTTATTATCATCTTACGAGATAGCAAAGAGCCAGTACACTTGATTTTAAGAAACTTTAGTGCCACATTTTACACGAGCGTTGACTTGTAGTTTCGGCCTAATACATCTTATTATTTCACTTGCAACACTTCTTTTTTAAATCTAAAATCAAAAATACTAAAATAATGTACAAATGGTACAAATTGTAGTAAAAAGTAGCTAATTGTTTTTAAAAAAATCCTAGGTAAGATGTCATAAATTAATTATTCGATATTAATTAAATTGTTGCCAAGAAGAAATCTAGCCATATTCTGTTAAGTTCAACAGAAATGTAAAATCATGATGTAACACGATCCCGCTAAACAATAAAAAAAAATACATTAAAAGAAGGCCTTCAAAAAGTGCGTTTCAATTTCAAAAGATGATGAAATAATATGATTTGTGTGTTTAAAAATGTACTGTGTAAATATTAATGAAGCTCTTAAGGTGAGTTCAAAATGACCTTTATTAGATTATCCAATAAAAGCATTTTGAAGGTAAGAATTCTCACAAAGAAATATACACATTTTGTATATAACTTCTAAAACGTTGTGTTAGAAAACCCGTACATTTTTTTTATTTTT
Organism: Calephelis nemesis; assembly: GCA_002245505.1. Lineage (NCBI taxonomy): Eukaryota > Metazoa > Arthropoda > Insecta > Lepidoptera > Riodinidae > Calephelis > Calephelis nemesis. Next base: position 62,415 of record NJDD01008587.1, read on the forward strand.
ACGAAATAAAATTATCTATTTACCACATTCTTAAACTGCTTATTCTTTATCAGATGTTTAAGTACTACTTATATAAAATTTTAGAATTTTTATAGTCGTCATTAAAAGAGCTTGTAAGCTCTACGTGTAGTAGATATACTTTTGTTTTTCATATCCTTAGTAACTAAATATTGTGGACTCCGTTTTTTATCTAGTTACATCGTTCAGATATAAAACAAATGCTATTTGTAAGTGGTTTAAGCATCTGATATTAATTTTGTTTCCAAAGTATGACAGACTAGCTGATACCCGTGGCGTTGATCGCGTGGTTAATGATGCTACAGAAACATTTTATCGGGACAAAAGCTATCATGTTTGTTAATCCTAGCTACTCTGTGTGTGCCAAATTTAATGAAAACCTATCTGATATTTTCCATCGTCGGTGCTTGAAAAAACTTTCAAATATTCATATTTTTAAATAAAGAAACACTGTTTTACTTAACTTAACATTTACAATTTTTTTTGTACATAGCCTACCGGTTTTGCTGATCTAGCATCATCAGGGCTAAAAGTTAAGTTTTAAGGTAGTTTAGTCTTTCGTAATTATTCTTATGATGATTACATGATTATTGTCTCAATTATATTTTAGCTAATTTTGAATATAAAATAAGATTGATCTTTCATCCTTAATCTTCACCAATTACAAATTTATGGTTTATTTTTTTAAAATCCTACTAATATTACAAATGCGAAAGTTTGTATGTTTGTTTGTTACTCCTTCTCGTAAAAACTGCAGATCTGATTTTTATGAATATTCATAATTATAAATAAAGAAACACTTGTGCTGTTTTACTTATTATTTACAATTTATTATTTTGTAAATAGCCTACCGGTTTCGGCATCATCAGGGCTAAAACTTAAGTTTTAAGGGTAGTTTGGTCGTTCGTAATGACTCATCTAGGATTCTCTAACCCTAGTAACAGAAAAAAAACAAAGAAGCAAACCTATATCAGCCTATCTTTTTTAAAAAATAAACGCAAAATGGTAAGGAGCTAAATAATCCTACTTTTTAGTGCCCTAGAATCTTTAGTCTCCAGAGAACTAGAGTATCGATTACGATGAAATTGGTAACACAGATACATTTATGCACATATTCTGATGAACATTGTTCCTGAATCTACATTTCTAAACTTCCCCTCCGTAACATTTAGATGTCTACAACTGTTTGCTTTGTACGTATTCCTTTTGTACAAACAGTTAAACTTTGGGAAAACTTTCCTTCCATGGCTTTTAGGGTTCCGTAGCGGATTGGGAAAAACGGATCTGTTAAATATACTTAGTCTGGCCATAAATACTGTTACACTTAAAAATAAAAAAATA
>NJDD01008592.1:10032-24976 GCA_002245505.1 Calephelis nemesis
GTGACGGTGAGCCTATGCTCGCCTTTTACGAGCTGCCTGGCAAGGAAGGCAGATGGTCTATTCTACAAAGGAGCCCGGACCAACACGGGGATAATACTGATTCATACTTTCATACTGATAACTAAAGCAATTCGTGCAAAATTATTCATTAACGCGTCATTCGACAATTATTTCATGTACACATTACCCAGGGCTTCCCAGTGATCATCACCAAAACAATACTGAATAGCCCCGATGGTCACTCATCTACAGCAGAATAATCATATGTAAATTTTTGAAATGGACCGCAAATCTGATAAAATATAAATTTTGTTAACAGTGGGTACCGTCTATGTAATAAAAACTGTTTCACTTAAAACTTTTGATAGGTGTTATAAAACCTTAAATAACATGTAATTGCTTTCCTAACTGTAGAGTCCGTAATTACAAAAGTTACAAATAGACTGTCTGGTGCAGTCATTAAATTTTTCATTAATTAACTTGACACTACTTGGGCAACTGATCCTATAAACATAATAGTCTAGGCAAAATAAATTTATTTGTATGGTTTAGGTTGCATTAATTGCACTTTGGGTGAAAACTTGCCATATGGTTAGTGAACTTAAAAATGAAAAGTCACCAATTTTGAACTTGTACTTTTTTGTATTTGGCGAAAATATATAAAAAAAATTAATAACTCCTAAACAATAATTATTATTTTGTTGATTTTAGAAACAGTGGTGTATTTTAGAACTATTTACCCACAATAATAATAATATCCTGTAAAAATATATATTAGATTGGATATTTACTTTTTATATATTTTTTTTAAAGAAATTTAGGTCTAAGATCGGGGACTGTGAATATTTACAGTAAATAATATTTCTATTATTAAGTACCTAAACTCCGAAACCGACGTGTTTGTATGAAAAGGGTAATGAATGTGAAGGAAGCAAGACAGGTTTTGTCAGGGTCGTGAGGTCTGGCACTCGATTCTCTCTGCCTACCCCGTAAGGGACTTGACGTGAAGTTATGTATGTATGTATTATTAAGTATATGTAAATATCATTTGAGTGTATTAAATGCAAGTCAGAAAAAAAATAACAAAACAGTTTTTGAATTAGTTCTAATAAAGTCACCAAGGTGAAAACTTAGTGTTACTCGTAGTTAGTTATAAGCTATCGTTTAGATTATATAACAATCAAAATTCCCAAAAGTGCTATTTTGTAAATCATATTTTTTTAAATATTTGACAAAATCATTACACGTCTTTTAATGTAAACAACTTATATAATAACGAATTTTATTTTTATTATATTTTTACGGTATTATACAACAAATGTATCAATTTTCATTAAAAAATTATTTTTGGTTTTGCGTAGAGGAAAAGACCGCATTTGTTATAATACATCCATAATGTCTTTCAAAAGATAAATTCACAAAGTGTCTTTACTGCCCTTATATCTTATATTGACCACACTATAAGTAAATAATTTCCCGCGGCTTTGCATACCTACGTGTGGACCAGTTATGTGCCAGATCATTAATCACAGCCTCGGGTACGAAACCAAATACAGATATCTTCACGCCCATTTCCTCGAAGAGGTAGGCAGAGGCACAACCATGGCACCCACGACTAGCCGAAGATACTAAGTCCCACAATGTGATAGGTAGCAAACCTATCGCCAACCGGGCACATGTCCTATCCCGAGCAACGTTTTTTTTATTAGAAAAATCCAATTTTCTTTTTGTTTTTTACGATAGTTTTATTAGGTACTGGACATTAGAGAGCATAGAGTACGTTTGTGTTTTAAATTAAATAATGACTAGGAAGACGTTTAGTAGGGTAATGTAAATTATTTTGTGCTTATCCAGACCCATTATTGTCAGTGTGAAAGTCTGTGTGTCTGTCCATTGTTCTTTCGCGGCTAAATCAGTGAACTGATTTTAACAATAGCGTCTGTGGTCTAGCGGTTCAGTTGTTGAACTTGACTGCAAGAGGTCCCGGGTTTGAATCCCGGGTGTGGCAACAAATAGAAAATTGGGTTTTTCCCAATTTCCTAATTAAACAATGTTGCTCGGGATTGGAAATGTGCCCGGTTGACGATAGGCTTGCCACCTATCACATTGTTGGACTTAGTGTCTTCGGTTAGTCGTGGGTGCCCTGGTTGTGCCTCTGCCAACCTCTTCGGGGATATGGGCGTGAAGACACTTTACTTTTACTCTGATTTTGACAAAATTTGACATTCATATAAATATCCGACTTGAAATATAGACTAACATTTTCAAAATCAATTCCCTAAAAGGCTATAATTGGGGATGAAAGTTATATGAAAATCATAACTTCTAAACTTAGGAAGTTGCGGGTAAACAGCTGGTAATTGATAAAATTTTAAAGTAAACATAAATATTAAATAGTATCTGTTTGATCACCTATCAATAGAATTTTACACGAATTGAAAATTAACTGGTTAAAAAATCTATGGAAAATCCGTCAAAGAAGTTACGGATAAAATGTTTTACTTTTAGAGCCAATAGGCTCTATCGAAGAGCTTGCAATAGCAAGCAAGCTCTTCGATTACATTCAATAACGGGTTAAACTATTTAAATCTTGAATTAGCATTTAATTATATGTGGTTATATTATAATCTTTTAATGAAAGCTATCAGATTCAAATAGTATAACCCTGCAAATAATTATACCTTACCTTTGATTTATTCTAAACCAATGCCTGGAAAATATCTATATATTTCAAAGGTTATTGTTCAAATTTAACGATTTACTTAAAATTTAAACAAATTTGAAAATTTTGAATAGAAAAAACACAAGAAACAACGTGTCAAACAATAATGTCAAAATAAAATAAATGAAAATTTCAATTTGTCACAGGTAAAAAAGATATAAAGTAGGAGTATTATTTAATTTTTGAGTATTAGGCCGAGGGCACACATATAAAACCATCTTGAAGATTGTTTCCTAACTACCAACAGAAGTAGAATGAAGATATCAAATACAAAATACGTCATTTGACAACTATTTGATGTACACTTTACCCAGTGATCAACACTAAAAGGATACTGAATAGCCCTGCTGATCAAAAATGCAGAAAACCTAAATTATAAAGTCCTGATGATGCTGTGGAAAGTGAAAGCAATAACATAACATAAAGTGTTCAATAAAGTGTAGGCTGAAAAGTACAATAGTTAACCTTAAAGAAGTGTAAACCTAAATTATATTTTTCATAAAATATCTTCATGTAGCACACGCCCTTCGTAAAATTTTCGAACTTGCGTTTCGGTAGTAAAATGGAAGAACCTTCTGACGTCATCCTGCATGCAGCTATTACATATTATATTTTAGCAAGGCCGCCGCATATTTAACGAAAGTCGTCATTTATAAAATATATTTAAATAAAATATATTCTTATGATAGTAAAAGTGTATCTCAGATAGGTCTGGAACATAAGTATCACACGATCTGTTGAGAGGTATGTGTCAGGAGACTCATCTCAAAGAGAATATCGCGGTATAAGAACCAGATGAGCGTATCTGCAAAACAATAAAGATAATATCTTTGTAAGCATTGTAAACAAAACAATTGTTTTATTGTTTAATGCTCGAATAGTAGGACAACATATCAATATTTTTTTTATCGCCAACTATATGCTATCTCTGTTAATGAGTTAGTAAAGTTTGAGGTGACGAATTCCCGCCGTATTTTTGCTCCCCCGTAAAATTTACAAAATGTAGATAGGTACGTTCATCTGGTTCTTGTACCGCGATATAATCACTACGTTTTAACTTATCTTTTCAGATTTGGAATATCAAATCACATTTTCTAAAACTTATCATGGATAAAGTTACCTGCACAGATTTAGAGGACCGAATTTGTCATTGCAAATAAAAAAATCGATATTTATTTTTGTATTCTGGTGTTTAAAAAATAAAAGTGCAATAGCTATTAATTCGTCGTCGTCCATGAGGATAGCTTTTCACGATTTGTGTCTCCAATCTCGATACTGGACATTTGCGTTAGCCTCAAGGAATTTCGAATACGTTCCTCGTATTGATCCGGGTCTTCGGTGTAGATCAACTGCCGACTAGCTGGCAGCTTGTAAGAGGTGACCAAATTTTAATGATCATTACCACTAGCACTGTCACCGTTATCTGAGAGAGTTCTATGCAGCAACTTGCATAATGACAGTGTCATGTTCCGGTCCGGAAAGTAGGGTAGACTTACCATCCGGGTTACTGCGTGCTTGTTAACTGTTTGTTGATATAAAAAAAGAAGATTACTGTCAGGAAACCGTTTTTTTTTCCAGAGGATTTGGTGGTGACCGTGTACCTATACTTAAATTATGCTGATCTCGCGGCATACGGTACACTCAGTAACTTCGATGAGGAAAAGCTGCTGTAAGCTTAGTACTTTGAATACGCAATTAGCGTAAAATAATACATCGACGAATCTGGAATGATTCGTTTGTTATGGACCAATCGACTGTGAAATTGTTACTATGATCTGCTATGCAAAAAAAGTTGGTAGTTGTTAGACCGGATTCAAACTGAAGTAACAAAGTAAGATACAAACACAAGTCTTTTCTTTTACGTATTTAAAATTAAATGGTTATAATACATAAAGTTTTAAAAAGTACATTCGTATCCATACCTAATAGCAAAGGTAGGTAAAGATAGATGACTAATTTAGCCGATATCAAGCAATTATGTTTTTTTATTCGAAAATTTAAATACCATATTTTGTACTCATGTAGAATGCCAACCACGGGACACCACAGATTGTCACAGAGGTAATATATAATAATAGGTATTTATATTCCTTGAAAATGACATCAAAGACTACAATACTCTGAATGACATTAATTCTATTTCATGAAGTACCTATTCGGCGATTGATTTTTAATAGTAAAAAAGTTAAAATTTGCAAGTGCATGCTTAAATATTAAGAACAAAATAATCTTTACTACTTCTTTAAGAAATGCGGAATTTGAGGGGCTAGTTATTAGCAATGTCACTAGTTATTCGCATGTTTGTTATACTATTAACCTTAAATTATTATATACCATTAAAATCAATGACTCTTAGAAACGTAGATACAAGTTCAAGTTGGAATGTAAGAGAAAATGTCCTTAAACAGAGTTTTCCCGATTTGAGTAAGTTACAGAACGTTACAAATTCTGACGAATCTCTAGGGACAAGATGGCATGTAGGAAGGGTAAGCCGAAAACAATTTGAAATTATTAACATGCTCTGGAAGAAAACTAAGATTTTTATTGACTTTGATACCTCCACTAAAGCTATAAAAATAGAAAACAACAATTCTGAAAGAAATCGGATACGGCTTACCCGTATGCCATCAACAACACTTCAAGAATTGTTTCCTTTAACAAGAACTGAACCCAATTTTCAAACTATTACTCCAAGTTTTTTCGAGTTTTACTACTTTGATGAAACAAATGAAAATATAAATCAAAAAGATTTTTATGATACACAAAGTTATAAGAATTTACTTAAACATTACATTCATGAATTCAAGGAAAACGAAGCAACTTGTAAAATAACTACTGATTCGTACTCAGAAGGAATAAACAGGAATTCATCCCAATTCTACAACAAAACTAAAATTATACCCCGACAAACCAATTACACAACTGTAATATCAATTCAAGAAAAAAAACACAACTCTACAAGTGCCTCCACCCAGTTGCCTTTAAGCCAAAAGTCATCAAATGAATCGAAACTTGCTAAGAAGGCGGAGAAAAATAAAACTCTAAATCTTGAAGAAGCTGTGAGTGTAAAATTAAAACAAAATAAAACTACTGTCGCTGACAGAATAAAGTTTTTTGAAATATACGACAGTGATACGTACATACCATTCACGGGATCAACAAATAGCATGTTGTATTCAACAGACGAGTACTATAACTCAACCGAAGAGAAAATAAATCTTAATCATGTTAATCATGAAATTAAACATGACCCCAACATAACACGTTATGTTAAAAAACAAGTTAATAATTTACCAATTAAAAACATTGAAAATACAACGGAAGCAACGGACTCCTCAATCGGTTCTGCAATCGAAGAAAATCCAAAATATGCAGTTCTCAAAAACCACAACTATAGCAAACCAGTGAAATGGTCTGATTATCCATTTATTGCCGTATATGTATATGAGCCGCAACAGGTAAGTCAATAGATTATTGTTATATGTAGGAAAGCAAACCAAGAATTGGATTTTCTGAAGGCAGTGGAGATCGTCACTGGCGCTATGATGGTGGCAGGAACAACGACACAGATTCTGGTTTTCCTTGTAATGGTTTGATAAAAAAAAAAGATTATTTAAAAATGTACAATAACCCTCAGACCAGACTTACACATTATGTAGCTAAAATCCATATCGATCAAGTCAGCGTCCAACTGAAAAAAATCTCATTGAAATCTATACGTCCGTCCAAAAGTGATGCCACAGACAGACAGATATACATACACACACATACACATTTAAGGGTTAAATTTATAATACCTTTCAGTCTGAGGTTAAAAACGGTATGCTTAGGGCCACTTGCACATTCCGGGGTTAAATATAATAATATGGAGTTATTCTGTCAAATTTAAAGAGATTTAACCCTAGTTAGTAGCTAACTTAGAGTTAAATAGTTAACACGGTAACGTGCAATAGGCCCTTATTTGTGATAATATTGCAGCTTTGGTTTTGGATTCCTTTGAGGAATAGATTAACTATTATTTTTTAATGCAGTTTTAAGAGGCAACTTTTTGTTATTTTTTCGTAGTAATTCTGTAATCTAACAGTAGTTGTTCGAAAACATGAGTTTAAGGTAACTTATGAACTTTTAAGTTACGGTTTTTTTTAATCAATGAATAAATATGCTTTATTATGCATCAATGACATTAAGCAGTAACATCTTAAACTTTAACCTCGGACTCACATCAGCACATTACCAAAATGTATTTCATACCATAAACAGATTAGTGTGATAGATCGTCACCTAACTCCTTAAAAATAGTAGCTACCTCATTTTTCTGCCAAACTAATTTCTTGCTAACTATTTTCCTATCTACTGTTTGTAACAAACGACATCCAACATATATATCTAATCTGCGATAACGCCCACGGATGTCAGTGTTTTCGTCAGATACAGCAGTAAATTCTTCGGCATGGAATACACAGTATTTTATTTTATTACTAGTTTTACATTCGCTCTTTTAGTACATGTTGTAAATTGTTAGTGACGTTTACGTGGTTTCAGAAAACCAACCAAAGTTACTTAAATAGAATGAGAAGTAAATTGAAATGCCTATAACTACATATTTTAAGTTCCATGTCTTGGAACTTTTTCTTATGGTGATATTTTTTCATTTTGTGGTGAAATATCGAAAAACCAAAATTGTGAGTTAGCTCGTTTTTTAAATGAACGTGCGCTAAATTCCTTTTGTTAAATCTGTCTTTATAAGTACCTGATAAACTTACTCAGGAGAATTCCGTATCCTTTTGTATCAAATTGTTTCCTAACTAAGCATGAATTTCTCACTAAAACATTTTCATTAAATACACGGTATTTTACTTTCACCGCGATTTCAGGTCAGATGTGACGCAGCTGCTGTCAGCCCGCACTGGCTCATTGTAGCTGCTGCATGTCTCTACCGCCGTCATGAAGTACCACAGACGGACTTTCAATCTGCATTTGTAGCTTACTGTTCGGATAACTGGAGGCATTCTGAAAGAATTACTTATGTCAAACGCAGCCTCGTTCATCCACGATTCCACCCAGAAGATGTTCAACGAAAACATTTCTATAACATAGGTATTTGGGTATTCTTAATTATACAAAACTAATAGAAATAGCTAATGTTACAATTTAAGTGGTCAATTAACAGTACGATAGTTAACAGTAACTGTCCTCGGAACCAAATATATTTTCGTTAGGTCGGCAATACATTTGATATTCACAAATCCTAGTTCTACTTTTCTTAACCAACTTTTGAACCACTTATAAACCATATCTAGCAAAGATTATGATAATTAGTTTTTATAAATGCCTCTACCTAATGCATACCTCTTTACGAAATCAATTTTAAAGTTTCTTGAATGCTTCTCTGCGGAGCAACAAAATCTTTTGCCAAATACACTTCAATTAAGTATTTCAAATTTTATCAAAATCTATTCAACAGATTTTGCGGGGCTAATCTATTTGTATGCTAAAATGCAACATGACTTTTGGAATGAAAACGGAATTCATTTACAAACATACACACCTACACACTATCATAATAAAATTTATAGATGTGTATGCACAGCACTATACCTGAACCACATATAAGCAAGTTCCATCGATTTTTCTGTTCTTTGATTTTAAGATATGTATTAAAGTACCTTTGAGACTATATATCACTGGCTGATAACACCAAACATATTATTAAAAACCGAGTTAGTAATAAATTCAGTGTTAATGAGTTCAAAATTAAAATAGTCAAAATTCTTATATCCTGAGTATCTACTTACCATTTATAACAATTTAATAATAAAATATTAACAACTTTTTACAATAACCAAAATTACGATAGCTAATTCATTTGAATTAGTGAATATTTAATTGAATATCATATTGAATTTAGGTCGCCTCTTTGGTCTAGCGATTTAGGTATTGGACTTGACTACCATGAGGTCCCGGGTTCGAATCCCGGGTCGGGCAAAGAAAGAAAATTTGGGTTTTTCAATTTTCTAAACAAAAAAAAATGTTGCTCAGGATTAGATATGTGCCCGGTTGGCGATATGCTTGCCACCTATCACATTATGAGACTAAGTGTCTTCGGCTAGTCGTAGGTGCACTGGTTGTGGCTCTGCCTACATCTTCGGGGATATGAGCGTGAAGATACTTTACTTCGCGTTTAAATTTGACGGTGAAATTATTTTTATATTATTTTATATATATATTAAGTACATAAAAATATTTTTAATTGATATTTTTTGTTAAATATGACCGGTTCATGTTGTTTCTATCATTATTAAGATTTAACAACGTAAAAACTTTTCTTCTAGTACACGAGTAAGTTTGAAAGATATTTTTCTTATCATCTTGTTCAAAGTAAAACCAAATTATTCCTTTTCTTTTCAAAACATTTCTTGTTTGTGTAGTAAACTATTGCAAACTTTTATTAAAAATTTGCCCTGGTATATAAAAGGGTTTTAAAATAAGTAAAAAGATTAATAATTATACTTCGGTTAATATTACGGTTTCTTATAGAGTGCCTTAACGTCGATTTCGGGGTAATTTAAAGAATAGTAACTACTTACATGCAAAGCAGCTGGCTTGTCTTGACTTTCACTTAGTAGGTAGAGTTTGGCGTTAGCTTGCTCTGATTGGTACCACCATCATACCAAATTCTGTCAAAATAAAATCAGTGCTCCCAATTGTAGTGTTCCACTTGGTAAATTTGCTTGCGTGGTTCTACCATTACTATCACACCATTATTATGTATGACTAGCTGCGCCCCGCGGTTTCACCCGCGTAAGTCCCAATCCCGCGGGAACTCCGGGATAAAAAGTAGCTTATATGTTATTCTGGGTCTTCAGCTACCTACATACCAAATTTCATCGTAATCGGCTTTGTAGTTTTTGCGTGAAAGAGTCCATACATACAAACTTTCGCATTTATAATATTAATAGGATGATATGCGTATGCGCCGCATGTTTGCTAGAATTAGCCAATATGTGTCGTAACCGGATTCCAAATCTGTATAAAAACATCTCCGCAGCAAAGTGTTTTGTAGTAATAAATTATTCTGATATTGGAAGACAATAAACAGTTAGAGTTCCTAAACAAGCATGGGAAATGTGCCAAAGTTAAAACATCTTAGAGTTAATGTGTAAAAATGTATTCCCAAACCAAATTTTGTAAGAAACGTTAAAGGTAAAATAAATTCTAAGACTATTTGCAAGACAAACACACTTTGGAATAGCCGCTTCAATCTCCTCAGCAATTTGTAATGTTGTTACATTTTTTCATCTAGTACTTAAATAAAATTAAGTATACATCTTAAACACATAGATTGTAATAATATGTATATTATTCTCGCTGAGATTCTTTCGCTGGATCTTCTCAGTGTATTATTCCGGTCCGGATTATTTTATAAAAATCACATGAATAAGGTTTTTTTTCTTATTCAGATTCTTAGAAACTTAAACTTTCTATAGACACGATAGATTGAAAGGGGACTTGATATTGGGGGATTGACCGCCTCGTTGGTCGAGTGGCTAGGGTAATCGCCTAACTGCATCGACGAACCGCGAGGCTTGGGTTCGATTCCCAACGGAGGCAGGCATTTGTGTGATGAACAATCATATGTCTGCATTTCCGGGTCTGGGTGTTTATTAAATTTATTCTGGTATCTATTTAAGTATTTCTATGTAATAGTATCGTTGACTAACACCCATAACACAAGCATATAATTTGCTTACTTTGGGGTTAGATTCAATTTGTGTAACTTGTCCAGGAATATTTATTATTATTTATTGATAATCTTGGACTAAAATGTTAAGCCTCATTGTAACCTTGTCCCATCCTCTGTGCTGATTAACAATGCAAGCGTTCTTGATTGTGTAATAAAAATAAGAAACGGTGCTAGAAACGGAGTTCTTTTTTTTAAGAGTATTAACTTTATTTTTTTTTTAAATATAAACAACGTTTACTAGGATTGGATATGTGAATTGTCATTAAATCGATATTTTCCGTACAAACTTGTGATGATAGATTAAATATTGACATCCCTGAGTGCGGCCCATGAAATTATATTACTACTGGAGGTTACACTCCTAAGACCTGTAGGGTTACTCTTGAATCTCGATATCATGCGAATTGGAAATTGGAATCACATATGTCACTTTAAGTACTTTTGAATACAGTATTAGGGGATTATTAACATTAAGTTACAAATTAATTCAACGAATAGGATAAAATTATTTGGTATTAACTAAATGTTAATAATTCGCCCGTATTGTGTTCAAAAGCACCTAAAATGTCATATTCGATTCCAATTTCCAATAATGTATGAATCGAGCTTCGAGAGTAACCCTACTGATGTCATTTCCCTAAATTGTTAACTTACTCTAATATACTGCTCTTTTTTCTACGAGTCTTGTGATGTTAATTAACAAAATGGAAATGAAAGAGAGGTTAGTATGTCGAAATATTAAGTCAGTAGTATTTAGATTTCAAATCTGGTCTTTGTTAGGATTGTGTGCTACAGTAGTGTTACAGCTTAATAGTGCGGCCTTTTGTTTATGGCTAGTCGATGGTGCTCTGGTTGGACCTCTGCCTAATTCTTTGAGAATACGGATGTAACGGTGTTTTTGTTTTTAGTTTTAAGTGCCATACAAGATACTACTTATGCGTAGAGAGTTAAATTGTTCTTTTTACCTATGCACTTACTATTTAGTAACCGAAAGATGATTTCAGGTGCTATTCAAGTAGTGAATTCATTAGCAAATACCTGTGCTGGCTGGTCGGCAGTATCGTTGATATCTCACCAGTTTGTAGCTCCGAAAGATGGTATATCTGCTACTGCTATAGGATGGGGACTTGACAGGTATTTTAGTGTTATCTCTTGCTTAAATAAGTGTTTTAGGTATGAATGGCACTGCGCTGACTCTGTTTAATGCTTCGGATGGTCGAAATGTGAAAAGAATCAGCGAAAGTGGTGAGCAGACTGAGTGCACTTTGTTCGCTGGTCACTTTTCTCGTTCTTAAGGATTGAGCCTTATCGCAATTGTGCGCGTGCGTGATCAAGTTGGTTCTTAGCTAGATTCTAAAGGTTTCGTCGCAGATTTATTAAACATTTTCATTTTTAGCATTATTGCATTTTTAGGATATTATAGTACAGGCGGATTTTCTAGAGGTAAGAAATAAACCCCACCTAAAGAACTCAAAGATAGTAATAGTGGGCTAGCAACTCGAAACTGCCATGTTAACATTTTCTGTAGACAAAAATAACCCCCGCCTTACCTATTCCTGCCGCCATAACGTCATGACGTGGTCCGGTTTGGAGAGTAAGGTAGTTTTACTTTTGCACGAGGCCTAACTTCCCGGCCTCAGGTTGACAACGCACCATTGCCACCTTTGGAGTCTCTAGGCGCCGGGAATTTCTTACCATCAGGAAATCCGTCTGCTTGGTTGCCTTTCAATATCATAAAAAAAACTTAGAATGTGAATTATGTTTCAATTATTTATTTCATATGTTTTATATTTTCCATCGCCGGCAGTTAGTTAAACTTCCAAATATTAATATTAATTTTAAATGAATAAACGCTTATTCTATTTTACATAATGTCACGTACGTGATACACCAAACAGTACAAGTGTTTCTTCATTTAAAAACATATACATTAAACGTATTTAGATGCAAAACAATTTTTGCGCTTCTCGAGCAAAACAAGAGAAATTAATATTTTTTATTTATATATCTACAGATACGATATCAATGACGGATCAACATTACCCAGATATCCGCTGATGGTCTACGAAAATCTTATGTTCTCAGAAAATTGTCCTGGAAATCAAGACTACAGGTAGGTATCTATCTGAAGATATCGAAGGTTATATACATACCGCGTATACGCTGAGATATTTTTATGACATCTCGCTTATTAACATTTAAAGGTGCTAATTATTGTTTCTAAGTATGTAAGTTATACTCTCCAAAATTGAACAGGCAAAAGGAATCTGAATGGCGATACGAATCTTTAAAAACGTGGCATAGGCGCATGTTTTGAAAACTGCCTATGGAAGCGAATGATTTGTGAAAGAAATTGCAAACGAGTCTCCACACTACTGCATGTTTTTATGGCAAAGACAGCGAACAAGCACGCAGCTCTCCGATGGTAGAGAGCTTGATCATTTCTGTATATTAAAATCGTTGACTTATACCTATAATTTAATTAATAATTTGTTTAATTTTGGGTTAGGCCAGTTTTTGTTATTAGAGGAGAGATATTTATTTCTTTATTATATAATGTAATGTATCCAACAAGCCGAGCTACTAAAAAGTACTTGCCAAGTACTAAAACGTCGATTCTTAATTACCATGTACTTGTCGTCACTAAATAGTAAAACAGCATAAGTAAATAATAATTAAATAAATTATTAAGTGCAGTAAAATTGCAACATCCTTCACCAACTATTTTAATTATCATGTCGCAAGTTAATAAATTCTTTTTTTAAAAGATGGCAAATGGTTTTGAAATGATCCAACATAAATTTTACTATCACCATATATTTTATAATCACCTATCTTGACGACCTCATTAATTAAAATTCAAAAAGTACCACTCATTATTCTTTATTAAATTATATAACCTAAAACCTCTCGTTGGATCATGATAAAATTAATATGATACAAGTCAGGAATCTAAAAACTAACTACCAAAATCGGTTGGCTATTGACAGAGTAATCGCGAAGCAAACCTTCATTTTTTTCAATTTTTTTAAAATATACATACATACAAACGAATTGTGAACCTCTCCTTTTTTTGAAGACGTTTAAAAACTAAACAAAATGCGTTGATATCTAGACGAACTAAAAATAGTTCCAAAATAAACAATGAGTGTTTAATAAAAAGTTTTATCGTATTAATTAAAAGGCAGAGTGCTCGGTCACAATTATTTTTTTACAATAATGAGAGATATCAGGAACAGTAAACTTAAGTAAACTTATATTACAAAATATATTGTCAAGCAGTTCAGGCTTTTATAAGATAAAATATATTTTTTTCTCAAACGTTAAAAGTTTTTTAAGAACTTATAGAAAATTATTTCCTATTTTTAAGTTCCGCTTAACATTGATATTAATTTGTGATTAATAAAAAACTGAATTTATCTGAAGAGCTATATTTTAAAAATAATCCTATTTTTTATATATAGTAACCAATCTCGGATCACAATAACATCAAAATTTAAAATTGGTGAACTGGAAAAAATCCTAATTTGCCAATGACAATAAATAAAGTACAGTAACAATTATCAAGCGTCTGACTTAAAACTGGGGTTGTTGTGAATTTTTTATCCCGTTTCAATTATGTCACTCATTCTTTAACTTTAAGTTTAAATTTTACTCAATTATATTTGCGAAACTTTGCTCCTAGTTTCTGCCATCTAACAAAAGCACGCGTTTTCTAATTCACTTGCATATGATCTAAATAATAACTACAACGCTCTTTTCACCTACAAATCGGTAGAGCAGTGGCACCATTTTGAGCTAAATCTTATAGGAATCGGCCACTTATAGAACTGACTTCACAAGTCAATAGACCAACGGATGCAAAAGCCGTACCTATCCAGCGCGAAAATGTACCTTTAAATTTAGTTCTATGAAAAATTGAACGGGATTTACACCCAAAGGCGGACGAGACAGATTTTTTCACTCTTAGAGTTTTAATGGTTTTCATCAAGAAACTCCAGAAATTAAAAAAACTTTTTGGTAGGTTAAAGAAAAAACTTTAGAAAATTTATTTTAATTTTTCTTTCAAATTCATGGTGAAAAGTAAAAAGTTTTTTCAGCAAATACAAGGAATACTCGAACAATGAAATGGATACTAAGAACGTTTATTGTTTACTGCTCCCTGCCTACTCCACCGAGGAAAATGATGCTGTTCACGGAGCATTCCTACTGATTGGGGGGAAATTGATCGCGTTATACTTGCAGGTGAGTATTCCTGGTCTTATTATTGCCTTTCATATTCATTTACATATTCGTTTGTGATGAATGCTAATGTTTAGATATTCACATATTTTTTATGACAAAATACATCGAACAGGCACGTGGCTTCCCTGTTGGTATGAGATAACTGCCGTAGATTAGCACCATATATATTGTAGATTCGTCGCGTTGCTGTTTTATTGGCAGGGTGTTAGGACAATTAGGCACGTCTACCGGCT
>NJDD01008592.1:36971-47551 GCA_002245505.1 Calephelis nemesis
GATGAATTCCTCCATGGGCAAGATGTTGCACAGCCCTCTACCACCAGTAAATATACCGTCATATTCCGACGGTGACATTCATATTCGAAAAAAGAAAAGTGTCTTGAAAGTAGCAAAAAGTGAATCCTATTCTTAAAAGATACTTAAAAAATTAGATTAGGTAACTAAAATAAGCAGCAGAACATATGGAGCATGCATTTTCGATTTTTTGTCAGTCTATCTGTACCATAATTTGGATGGCCTTTAAGTTCTTTATGTTCCGAGGAAGGTTATAGGGTCCTTTCCTATCTCGTTTACTTAAGAGGTTCCCGTGGAAAAGATTTGAAAATGAAAAATGGAAACTTGGTTATCTATACTAATATTATCAAGTTTGTTTGTTTACTTGAATGCGCTAATCTCAGGTGCTAATATCATTACGTTAAGACCGATAGTAGCGGAGTAGAAATGAAGAATGTTTCAAAAGATTTTTTTATCTTTTTCTAACAAGTTTTATGTAGTGTGTTTTTTTCTTATTGGTAAAGGTTTTCGGTGTAGACCAGATCACAACAAGACCACTAGTGGTAAAATGTTGTGCAGCTATTTTTCCGAATGGAAAGCTATCCCCTCACCTATAGTCGAATATCCGAAGTAAGGTCGACCTTCACCGAGCTGATAACAGGATGAAACCGGTTTTATAGCAAATTTGGTATATCAGAAAATATATTAAAAATGGGTTGCCTGAAAAAATCCTGGACATTTTTTATTTTTATTTTTTAAAATGTTTTTTATTCATTAATTGGTGCAATATTAAGATTTTATCCCGACTTAAAGTAGGAATAAGACGAAGTTGCAGAAGTTGGGTTGCCTGTTGTTTATCTGGATTGCCAGGTATAAACAGATAATTGTTGATGCTAGTTACTTTTGCGGCATCGGATAATAGGAAAAAATATCAACATATGTGCAGTTTCATTACAATTTTTATAACAATTTAAGTTGATATATAGGGTTGCCTGAAAAAAAATTGGAAATGTTAAAAAGATATTTTTTTTAAATAATAAAAAATGTCAGGTCCAGGATTTTTTTAGGCAACCCATTTTCAATATATTTTCTGATATACCAAATTTGCTATAAAACCGGTTTCATCCTGTAATTAGACGGTGAAGGTCGACCTTACTTCGGATCTTAGACTACTATTCCTGCCAACTTAATGACAATATTATATTCGAAGGGTACAGTAGCCGATAGACTTGCATGTTAAGCGTAATATCTCGATAAAAGGATAGCAACGCACGTATAACATCTATAATGACTAAAGGTCGGTTGTCTCTGTCCATCAAGAACGCCGTGTGTTTATTTGTTGTCTGCCACTTTATGTACGCCTGTACTTGTGAAACAGACCGTACCTGGGCTTCATGAAGTATTCGTGTTCCATGGACGTCAGTGGCACGTTTCTTTCCCCAACCGAGTATAACACAGGATGTATGAGGCGGCAGGATCTGATTAGGAAGTGGTAGGCACGCTATACCGTGACCCAAATCTGGCCTGGCTGGTTGAGGCAACCTGAAAAAAATATATTTAAAAAAAGCCGACTGAAATCTGAAATAAAATGTAGACAGTGTAAATCTTTACTTTTATGAAAAATAAGCAGTATCACAGGATATATGTATATAAGTTTAATATAAGACCGACTCGTTGGCCGAGGAGTTAGCATACCAGGTCAACACCAACAATCAATAACAAGGCTTGGATTCTATTCCCGATACCGAGACAGATTCTTTCTTTTTCGATTTTATTGGCCCGAAATATTCCGAGAATTAATTTCAAAGATAGGTACGTCCTTTGTTGTAAATAAGGTGGTTTTAAAAAAAACAAAAAGTTATTTGGCAGTAAGTTTTATTTTAGGCGCTTGCTTGAATACAATGGTGGTAATTTTGTTGCGCACTTACTAAACTAATTTTAAATTATCGCTATCTCTTTCATTGAAAGTAACAGAAAGAGACAAAATACTTTAAGTGCTGTCAAATTTGACCGTACACGTAATTTCTACAGACGTTTAATCTATCACTCCACACTCGGAAAACTTTGATTAAAAACATCACAATGCGACATGTTCGGACTAATCTGACATATGTCTAAAACGTTCCATCTCTTTTGTTTTTGTTTCATTTGAAAAAGATAGCATACATTTAAGATAAGTCTTGTTTGTAAACAGCAGGATTACCATCATTATATTATTATTTCAAATTTGCAAGTCCAAAAAAACTATTTCACTAAGTTAAGCGTCAAGAAAGTAACGTCTACATTAATAGAAAATGTATACAACCTTTACTTTTAAAATTTAATTTATTTGTTTGTTTGAATCGATTTTTTTAAATATCGTGAATAGATGGGATCACAGATAAGATAGACTACAGAGTAGTAAAAGAATTTAAAATTACCTCCATGATATTATTACTATGTGAGTGTTTTGAGAATGATTTATCATATTGACCGATGAAAAACAGACAGTTTTCCTGGTGTTTTTTTTGTAATGGCTAATATCTTGCTAACCGCTAGCTTTTAACAACTTCATCGGGCTGTAATTTTCCTGGTGATGAGTAATACTCGCGTTTTTAGATTTCTAATTTAGTGGTCTACCTGAAGCTGTAATCTACTATGTAAAGGCGATTGGGGAAAGTGTATGACTATTGATTGGCAATGCACAACGCACGCACTAACACACAACGTAGACAAGGTGTGAACGCGTATTTAGTCCATGTTGTCAATGATTGACGAGTAATATAGTAAGCATTTCATCGCCCTTCCTTCGTAACAATGAAAGGTTAAAAAGCCACTTATCTGGAGCAATCGATTTCTCTATTGTCCACGGAGACAAATTGCCTGTTTGGTAAATCGGAAATGTCATCTAACATTCGAATCATACTCACGGAACAATAGTTTTCTAAGTAAAATAAAGATATGTAATAGTACCGTATGCTTCTTCGCTGTCTCATTTTAAACATGTAAATCGGAAATGTCATCTAACATTCGAATCATACTCACGGAACAATAGTTTTCTAAGTAAAATAAAGATATGTAATAGTACCGTATGCTTCTTCGCTGTCTCATTTTAAACATTTATTTTATAAGAAAGGTTATTTTACAAGCAGTCAGATTTCCTGGATCAGAAAACACACTTTAGTACGTAATAATTTTTTACGTGGAAACATAAATTTCAAATAATAAAGTTTATGAAAA
Organism: Calephelis nemesis; assembly: GCA_002245505.1. Taxonomy (NCBI): domain Eukaryota; kingdom Metazoa; phylum Arthropoda; class Insecta; order Lepidoptera; family Riodinidae; genus Calephelis; species Calephelis nemesis. Next base: position 40,188 of record NJDD01008592.1, read on the forward strand.
TTGATTCTTTTCTATATTTCAGTCGGTTACTCGGTTAAATCTTATTAGTTTATATGGTAAAAGTAGATAAAAAAATGCTCATAAAATAAATGTAATATGCCAACCTGAATAAAATGTTTACGAGACCAATTCTAAACTAAGTATTCTGCATCAAACAAAAAAAGAATTACGTAAATGGGTTCAGAAACCTCAGCGAAATCGGTGTACATACATAAGATTACGGTAGACAGGGTTAAATTCAATTATAGTTATTAAATGTTTATAAATAAATAAATAATCTAGTTATAAATATAAATAATTGGCTTAGAAGTTAAAGCATATATACCTTATTAAATAATATTTTTTATAAATGTTAAATTATTTGCACACCAAAATATGGTAGAATATGTTGATATACTTAAATATTTTTGTAACATCTCATTTACACACATATTTCCGCAAATAAATAATTTTCTTTCTTCTTTCTTTCTTTCAAGAAAATATATCGGCTATCCAGCCGAGATATAGTAAAAGGACGTCATCATTAAAATTAAAGTAAAGTCGTTAAAAAAAGTGAAGAGAAATGACAATTAATTATTAATAAGCACTAGAAAACTTTGATCCATTTCCACGATAAGCAAATAAGTGAAGTGGGAATAATAAATGTAAATGTTAATATAAATATAAGAACATTAGCAGATGTTGAAACTGTTCGAATAGTACATTTTAGCTATTTTCATAGTCTAATGTCATATGGGATTCTACTTTGGAGGAATTCTGCAGATATAAGTACTGTATGTGTATTACATAAAAGAGCAGTTAGAGCTATATAAAATCTTAATATAAGGGATTTCCTCCGAGAAAAAATTAAAGAAATTAGTATTTTAACCTTGAGTTCTCAATAAATGTGATGTTCACGATGTAAAAACGAGAAACAAAAATTAATGTAGCATTATAAAAAACTCGTCTCCATAAAGTTAGAAAATCCATTTTGGGTATTTGGTTATTACAATAAACTGCCTAGTGTTATTAAAGATCTACCTTTAAAAAATTTAAAAAAAATTTTAAAAGAAAAAATATGTAAGAAAAGCTAGTATAAGGTCTTAGAGAATTTGGAAGACGAAAATGCTTGGGAATAGAGATATCAATCTCTCGCTGCAATTTGTAACGTAATTTGTCATAGTTTTAATTCAAGTTAGATTAGATTGTAATTTGAATTTTTATCTAGTTTATAATGTGACTTACAGTATTGGAAAAAGACAAGCCCGCTGAAATTCTTTCACTGGATCTTCTCAGTGTGAGGCCGCGATTCCGATCCGGTGGTAGTTTAAAAAAAATTGTCGACGCGCACAAGTACCACTCGTATGGTTCTTTTTCTGATTCTGATTCTGATATCCACATCTACACTGCACGTATCTTAAATGAGTGAACATTTTAGTTAGAGTTAGTTTTGTTAAAACAAATAAAACTTGACCTAAATCAAACTGGAATAAATCTGATATATCCTATTAATGTAAACAAGAAAATCGTTTTTCTAAAGCTAGAAATTTAATTTCATTCCACTCGCAGTTTAAATGAGGCTTCAATATAATTGCTTCAAGAGTACAAATAATGAAATTACCCGTGGCACTTTACTTTCAAGTACTTTAAAAGTAATCTAAATGGTTTTAACGAAATAAGTACAGTTGTTAGAAACCAAAAACCAACAGTCCTGGGTATTTTGTTACAAAATACTTAAGACCAGCCATTTAATTCGATATAAATTGGATTATTAAAATTAATCTCTAGGTAGTAATATCATTACGGCCAAATTGTGTGTGTATGAAGGTTTGATCTCTTTTCAGTGATTGACTTAGCCTATCAAGTGTTAAGTCGTAGACATAAGCTAATAAGCTATTTATATAAAAGAAAGCCGCACCGTATTGGTTTCATTATTTATAACTGAAAAATTTCCGAAGCGATTTGGCAGAACCAGAAGACGGATATAGAATACTTTTATCCCGTTCCACTGTGAGTAAACTAGGAAAATATTTTAATTTTTCACATACAAACTGAACGGGTGGAACGAAGATCTCCGGAGCAGCTAGCTAATCATAAAAATCGTGTTAAGCAAAGACATTCTATGATAAACAACGTTGCCCGGTATTGGATATGTACCCGGTTAGCGAAAGGCTGAACATGTTTTACATTGTGGGATTTTTCTCTTCGGCTAGTCGTGGATGCCTTGTTGCACCTCTGCTAACTTCTTCATGGAAATTGGCGTGAAGATAATTTTCTTCATTGTGATCGCCAGTACTATTTTATTGATACCACATCTAAAAATACTGGGGCCATTAAGGCAAATCGAATAATACCCACTTCAATCATATAAATCCGTCGGACCGATCGGAATGACATGGGAAAATAAAAGATCTTGCATATTATCATACTCGTGTACCTAGTAAATATAAAGATACGCACAAACACACAAATTTAACATATTCAAACAATAGGTACTTAATATGTTACATTTAAGTAATTACATTCAAATGAATATTAAAGGTAAAGCGGACAAACCTTTTGTACATTATTTCTCAATATAAGCTCTAACATTAAAGGCTTTGTGTTAATAGTGGGTTCGGCATCAAAGGAGTATCATGATGTTTCAAAAGACTTTGAGCCAAAATTAGACTTAATTAATACGTCGTTACTCGAAAGGGTGATTATAGTTTTATTAAAGACTAGCTGCGCCCCGCGATTTCACCCGCGTAAGTCCCAGTCCCGCGGGAACTCCGGGATAAAAAGTAGCCTATATGTTATTCTGGGTCTTCAGCTACCTACATACCAAATTTCATCGTAATCGGCTTTGTAGTTTTTGCGTGAAAGAGTAACAAACATCCATACATCCATACGTACAAATTTTCGCATTTATAATATTAATAGGATCATTTGGTTTCATTACTGAAGGCACATGATACTCTGGCTTCATTCAGAGCCTTTACCATGAGTTTGTATAGATTACGTTCAGTAAGTTACGTGTCGAAATCTATGACACTTTTGGTCTAAAAATGTGTTTCTCTTAGTTACCACTAGAGGCGCTGTTTAAAGTTTTCATACATAGAATTGACAGCGACGGTAGCGAGTGTAGTAAACTTGACAAACCGTAAACTCACGGTAAGGGCCCAGAGCCTTTACCATGAGTTTGTATAGATTACGTTCAGTAAGTTACGTGTCGAAATCTATGACACTTTTGGTCTAAAAATGTGTTTCTCTTAGTTACCAATAGGAGGCGCTGTTCAAAGTTTTCATACAAATAATTTACAGAGACGGTAGCGAGTGTAGCAAACTTGACAGGCCGTAAACTCATGGTAAGGGCTCAGATTGTACTTCGTTCATGATCAGAGTATCGCATACGTAGCAAGAGTTATTTGTTATGAAATTGGAAGGTAAACACGCGAATGGATTTCCTGATGGTAAGACGTATATGTACATATCAGGTACAGATACATACTTGCATAAATATCTTCTCGCCAAATCCTTAACGGGATAGGCATATAGTATTGAATGCCAAAATTCACGATCGTTGCAAACATGCCTTCCCCAGGGTGTTTGTATTAAAAGACTGCTTTTTTTATGTTATAGGAAGGCAAACAAGAAGACGGATTTCCTGATGTTAAGAAATTGACGCCACCTATTGCCTATTACCACCTTTGGTAATGGTGCGTTGCCAACCTGACGCCGGGATGTTAGGCCTCGAGCAAAAGTAAGTTTACTGGCTACCTTACCCTCCGAACCGGAACACGTCATGACGTTATGGCGGCAGGAATAGGTAAGACGGTGGTACCAATCCTGGCGAGTCGCTGCTAAACTCTACCACCTAATTAGATGTCACGGTGATAGTGACGGTGAGACTATGCTCGCCTTTTACGAGCTGCCTGACAAGGAAGGCAGATGGTCTATTCTACAAAGGAGTCCGGACCAACACCGGGATGCTTGTGTTTGTGTTGTTCGGAGACTCTTGACGCCATCCTAGGTTTGATCGTGGAATGTCAACCAAGATTCCCGAGTACCTACATCTCTCCATATTCGGAGTAAGGGCACAGTTTATTCCGAGGTCATATATGAAATAAATCTTACCGTAATAGTGCAACATCATTGACGACGGTATCTGGATCATAGCGCGGATGAATGACGGCTTCGGTGACCCTCATCTCAACCTCGCCGTAGTTCCGCACAAACAGGTCGTGCTCACCCAGCCGAACATATAAGCGTTTCCTTACGCAATGGGCCGCGGTGACAACCCATCGTATTGCTATTAATGTCCCCCCACAGAAGGCTTCCTAAAAGTAACGATATGTCATAAAGGGTCCATGTGTGCTAAAATACGTCAGCAATATAATATTTTTTTCATACAAAGCAATCATGGATCTTGGTGACAAAAACACACAAGATTAACATTAATATGCTTTATAAGACTAGTGTTTCCAAAACACGATTTATTTCACTTTGCTCTATATAAAAAAATCAAAAAGTTAACCTTTTTTTGAAAGCAAAACCCAACTTTCTACTTCAATTATGAAAATATCGACACCAGATTTAATATATACATAGGTAAGTACTATACCTGAAAGATAAGTGTTTCAGTTTTTATACTTTTTTTCAAATTGCTTTTATATTGTCAAAAATAGTGATCTGTCGCTTAAGACATTTACTTTAGAGCGCAATATTTCAAAGTAATCATGGAACTAAGTATGGGGCCTTAACAAGACAGTTGAAGTATTGAACGAATATGATTGTTTTACTGCACTTCAATGAATATAAAAAAACGAATGAAATAAAAGCACAATTTTACATCCATAATAATTGGCACTCAAAGACGATCTCATAACCTTATAACAAGAGAAATAAAGTAACGAGCGATAAGAAACCGTTGAGACATGGAGACGATTGAGTTCGTTGAAACATATATTGAAGTAAAAGTAATTGAATTCACGATTAGCATTGTTATGCAAGTCATACGTAATCGTGATAAATTGTTTAAGATGCAGTTGTCTTGATAATAAGAAAAATTTCGTCTATTTTAGCCATCTAAGGCCTAGGAAGTACATTTATTTCTCGAAGTATTTAAGATTGAGACTAAGTATATTGAGAATTGATCCAGATGTAAAGGATTACAAAGTAATGTGTGTACAAATGCTACCGACAGACTCGTAAAAAATCAGGTCTTTTTGTGACTGATATCTTCACTGATACTTCAATGAGAAAAATGAAAATTGTAATCTTCTTCAGATACAATACCACGAAATATTTAATTGATTTACATAGCAAAAATTCCAGGACAGCAGGCGTCACTTGTTTTATTAAAAATATAACACTAACTTTTTTTAACAACCCCTGACAAAACCTATATAAACTGTAACGAAGTTAAGAAAACATCTCGATCACGTCAGCTTTAAAAAAACAGTATTAAAATCAATCAAAACTTTTGCCAAGACAGACACACATAATCGCAAACACAAACACACACACATATATAGAGTTATAGACGTTATATATACACGTTATACGTTATATATACACGTTAAACTTATGAAATTTATTCTGCCAGGGGTTAAAAACAGGTATATGGAAAAAAGTAGTGTTTGAATGTATGTACTGCTATACCACCTTGAACCGAGGATTATTTTAAGTTTATAACGAACTATGCTTTTAGTGCACCGTACTTATTTCTCGAAGTAATTTTTTTCGTATGTTTTAAAAAATGTGATCAAATGCAAATATTTTTTTCGCCACACCTTTTCTTTCGGTCTTTACCTCGACCGTTTAAACTGTTCAAATAAACTACTAATTTTACATAAAATCCCAGTCTTGAAAGTTACCTATACCTATATTATATACATTTTATTGAAGGGCAAAATGTCCCCTGAGACCGCATAAGGGTTGGCTATACGAATGAGCGCGAATGTGATAAATAAATAGCTTTATAAAGGTAACGTCACTAAAAGGCGAGCGGGTATTCCGACATTCAGTAATAATTACCGTTAAAATATGATCTTTTTTTGGACTTCATCGAATTCGTATATCCGAATTAAAAAGATTAAAAAACAGTTGTCGAGTAATGAAGATTTTTTTTTAAATGTGTATTTGTGGTTTAAGTTGGTATTAATTGAATAAAATAGAATGTATAATAAATAATAATTAATAAAGTTCAGATTAAGTCAAATTACATTATGTTTTTGTGTATTGTAAGCGCTCGTTAAATGTTACTACACTAAAAGTATAATGATGATCAATGATAGATAATGATTTTTAATATTAACAATATTTTTTAAAACAGATATATGAAAATCAGCTTTATGGCATATAATTGTATGTAATGTTTTACCTGCCATTCATCTCTTAGTACTTGTCTATTTGTAGTTTAAGATAAACTTAGTGGGACTTACGAGTATCTTGGGCTTGTCGTGGGCGCTTTTAACTATCTACGATAAACTGATGTTAAAACTATGTATTTTTAATAAATGAAATTTTCGTGTCACGGTGTGCGTGATTGAACTCCTCCGAAACGGCTCGATCGATTTCCTTAATTTTTTGTGAGCAATTGAGTAGGTCTGAGAATCGGCCAACATCTATTTTTCCCTAAGTGACAAGGGTGACTCATCCCAATTTTTTTTACTAAAATCACATTAAAAAAAGGAGGAGAACAACGTCTACCGGGTTAGGTAGTTATCTTATATTTTTGTTACTGTTGCATGCTGCCTCATAGTGCGCTTACACTTATATAAAAACATAAAACGCATGTAAAAATGGATTAAACATTCAGATTCAAACTTATTTAAAATCAATTTATTTGATTACTTGCAATGTTGGCGAACTTCATTCCATCCGTTCAATGTGTATGGAAAAAAATAAAGTGTTGTTTTTCCTAGTTTCCTCACAGTCTTTCCTTTTTTCTTATGTTTTAAACCTTCCCTGGACTTAAACAAATAATTTAAAACCAAAATTAGCCAAAACGGTTCAGCCGTTTGAGCAAGATTAACGAACAGCAATTGATTTTCTCAGAATTCTAAACTAAGAAAAATATTCGTCCCAGGTAGGATTTGAATTGACTTTTGAAAGCGTTTGATTTAAATATATTATTAATTTTAATGTATTTGTATAAGTTTATGTATATATGTATATGTATTTGTATGTGTATATGTATAAGTATATCTATATGTATATGTATGTATACGTATAAATAAAATATATCTATGTAGATAATAATAAACCATCAATTTACTCATTAACAAATCAAAATATGTGGTATGGGCGCCAGCATACTGCAACTGCCTGTCCTTGTTGGGGATCGAACTCAAGCTTTTTCGATCCATTGTGTTCGGCATGTAAATTTAAAGGCTCACTGA
>NJDD01008592.1:70262-85692 GCA_002245505.1 Calephelis nemesis
TACTTTTGCTCGAGGCCTAACATCCTGACCTCAGGTTGGCAACTCACCATTACAATCTTTGGTGTCTCTAGGAGGCGTGAATTTCTTAGCATCAGGAAATCCGTTTGCTTGTTTGCCACACACAGAGACGTTAGACAAAGTTATAACATCTCACTTTTTCTGTCGGCGGCTAAAAACTAATTACGAGTATAAACTGTTGATCATCGGGCTTGCATTTCATTTATCCGCTTTTCGTTCTCTGTCGGTAGATATTAACAGTAATAATTAGATGTTAGTAGATGTTTCCTTTTTCATCATTATTTTAATTCTTTTCTTTGTACTGTTGGACATAACTGTCAACATGTCTCGCACTCCCTCTCTGTCTCTTTAACAATATCAGAAGCAGAATACATGCGACACATGTCAACGAAACTGGCATTTCTTTGGTCAAGTGGCTTCATAGTGTCTTTAGTGAAATTTAACAAGGCCCGTCGACATAATAAAGTTGCGGCACCGTAACGTGCATAATTCAAAATAGGTACGACAAATTAATGTATATTAAAATTAAGAAATAAAAAAAGGTTTTACCCTGTTCCACGTTGACGATGTCATAAGATGTGGACAGACCCTAAGTATTAAAAACTCAACCACACGTACTCACACCTCACCACACACCTATGTCCAGCAGTGGACGTCCTCCGGCTGACGATGATGATGACGTGTTACGGTAATAACTATTAAATATTAAATAAACTTAATAATTCTCATAATCTCTAACGACTAAAAAAAAATAATCTCTAACGACTCTGTGAGGTGCACTTACCGCTTTTTGCTACGTGTTCTTGACTTAACTTTTCAAAGTAATTAACTTCTTCTGCCTTTTTGACTTCAATCTGGAACATCATAGATAAGGTCAAAGTCTGAAAAATTTTTATTTCAAACGACTCCAAAAAGGGAAGCTTTTTAAATGCTTCGTATTTTTTATACGTTTCTGACGCAGTTACTCAGTTACAAAGAGATTTTAATGGTCCTTTTTAGAAAGATAGATCGTGATTCAGAGGTGGGTCTCGTATCAATCATGATCTGACTGGTTTTTGAGTCTTAAAATTGTAAAAGTTATAAAATTTATATTGGATCACATCGGAATCATTTCCTGTCTTTCGAAAAAACAATTATGAAATCGTGAAGTGGTACCTAATGAAATAGTTAGGAATCAGTTTTCGCAGTTTCGCCTGGCTTAAAATATTTAATACGAGTATAAAAAACTTATTTTTTCTAGACAGCAAATATTTTATATTAGAAGATTATAAGGAATACGGTTCCCTTAATATCAAAAAATATTTAATATTTGGCACAGACTTTATTTACACAGCCTTAGTGTAATAAAAAACAAAGTTAAAGAAAATTGGGGTGTCCCAATTTTCTACTAAAAAAAACGTTGCTCGGGATTGGATATGTGCACGATTAGCGATAGGCTTGCCACCTAACACATTGTGGGACTTAGTGTCTTCGGCTAGTCGTGGGTGGCTTGTGCCTCTGCCTACCTCTTCGGGGATTTGGGCGTAAAGATACTTTTTTTACTTTTAGTGTAGTACACTTTCCCGTGTTGATCTGGACCTTTTTGCAGAATAGACTATCTGTCTTCCTGCCAGGCAGCTCGTAAATCACGAGCATAGGCTTACCGTCACTAGCACCGTGACTTCTGACTAGGTGGTAGAGTCTCGCAGCGACTCACCTGAATTGATACCACCCCTCTTCCTGCCTGCTTCAGCGTTTGCCGTAGATGTGTTTCTGTTCGGAGGGTCAGGTATACGGTAAACTTAATTTTGCTGGAGGCCTAACATCCTGGCTTCAGGTTGGCAATGCATCATTTCCACTTTTGGTATCTCCAGACTACGTGATTTTCTTACCATAAAGAAATCTGTCTGCGTATGCCTTCCAATATTTATAAAAAAATGCTAACCTGCGTAGTGTTAAATGGTAAACAATTGGCATTTACGAATTAGTATCAGGTATGTCATAATTAATACTAAATCATGATCCGAGGTAGATATCCGGTCTAAATGGCAAGAGATTAATTTATCTCGCCTTAGGCCAAGTACTAATAATCTATCTAAGATAAGAGATAGGGCTATTTTAGATTAGTAACCAGGCAACCATTGTTATTTTTCAATTAATAACAAATATATCTTAGCAACAAATGCTTGTTAGGCCTCTCTCTATCCGTTGATATGTTATTAATATTGGCCGTTAGGAGGGATCGAAAGGGACCGGAAGAATATTTTTAAACTACTTGATATGAGTTCCCCCCTTTTTAAAAAAAATGTTTCGAAATAGAAATTATCAATACGTGGTGTATGCACGCATATTATATTAAACTAAGTTTTTTGTGGTAAATATTTCCATGTATTACAATCGTTGTATGACACCCATAAGATAATTTTATTTTTTATTTATTTTATTTTTACAATCTCGGAAAACTTGTAGTTATACAAAGTTCATGAAATATTCAGTTACAAAAATAAGGCCAATTACAAGTTTCTACATATTACATAGATCTATAGATAAATGTCCCTATACATAGACAGCGTATGGCTATACTATTGTGTATAAATGAAAAAAAGCACCAAAAAAATTGGCTTGATTCTTAGTTAGCTAATTATCAGTAAAAAAAACGTCACTAAAAATCTTTCTCAACTTATTGGCACTATGATCAAATAAATCCAAGTCAACCTTTTGACACTCAGCGTTATAAACACGGTATGCCCTTATAATGAAAGAGTTTTGCCTATATCTAGTTCTAGCAGCCAAAAACTGCAGTAAATTACCTTTCCTCAGAAATACAGACGGTGCTTGCAGATTTAATTGAATGATCAACTTACCAGCATCTATCACACTGTTTGACCGCCTCGTTGATCAAGTGGCTAGTGTACACGCCTAACTGCATCGACCGATCGCGAGGCTCGGGTACGATTCCCGACGGGGGCAGGCATTTGTGTGATGAACATTTAGGTGTCTGCATTTCCGGGTCTGGGTGTTTATTAAATTTATTCTGGTATCTATTTAAGCATTTCTATGTAATAGAATCGTTGACTAACACCCATAACACAAGCATATAATTTGCTTACTTTGGGGTTAGATCCAATTTGTGTAACTTGTCCAGAGATATTTATCATTTATAGTGTTTGACAAAAAAGTGATATCAGCCACCTTTCTGCGCTCAGCAAGTGGAAGTTTAAAAAACTTTCTACATCTATCTTCATAGGTGCGCAAAATATGGGAAAATTATACAGGCGATCTATATAAATATTATAAACCGAGTTCTAAATTTGGGAGGCATTCTCGAGATGGCTGCGAACAAAAGCGCAATACAAAATTTTGATAGTTTTGTCATTTTTGAAATCAGAATATATTCTAAATCTGAAACCAAGGGTTTTAGGTGCTTTATTAACTATGCTATCGATAAAAAAATCGAATAGGAGCTTAGATTTAAAATAGACACCAAGATCTCTCACCACTTCAACTCTAGCTAGATTTGAATCAGCCAGTTTATATTCAAAGTTAAATTTGTTTGGTTTTCTAGTAAAAGAACAGACACTACACTTGGATACATTTAGGTCAAGCTTCTTTAAAATGCAGTAATTTTGAAATCGATCTAAGTCATCTTGGAGGAGCCGAGCATCAGCACTACATGACACCTGCTTCATGTTTTTCATATCACCAGCCTACAATACAATTATAGAGTGATGAAAGCAGGAGTGATGTCCTGCTTTCATCACTCTAAAATTGAGATGATATTGAGAGTGATGAAAGCAGGATATCACATAATTTATAAATATATTGAATAAGCGTATAATTTGCTTACATTGATAGATTCAATTTATGTAACTTGTCTAAGGATATTTATTTATTTTATATGTTATATTAATGTCAAAACCATTTCACATATTTCAGAGCTTATTGTCTGTCATCAGCATGCGTGATGATGAGATATAAACAGATTCTACTTTACCTAATTAGGTAGCTGTAGCATTATCAATTGTTTCTTCAGTTTGTATATTAAATAAGTATGTTTAGTATACTTTTTTATGATATTGGAAGGCAAACAAGCAGACCGATTTCCTGATGTTAAGAAATTCACGCCGCCTAGAGACACCAAAGGTGGTAATGGTGCGTTGCCAACCTGACGCCGGGATGTTAGGCCTCGAGCAAAAGTAAGTTTACCGGCTACCTTACCCTCCGAACCGGAACACGTCATGACGTTATGGCGGCAAGAATAGGTAAGGCGGTGGTACCAATCCGGGCGAGTCGCTGCTAAACTCTACCACCTAGTCAGATGTCACGGTGTTAGTGACGGTGAGCCTATGCCCGCCTTTTACGAGCTACCTGGCAAGGAAGGCAGGTGGTCTATTCTACAAAGGAGCCCGGACCAACACGGGGTCTTAATAAAAACAATACGAGAAAGCTGTTAACTCAAAGGGAAAATCAGAAAAAGTAATTGGATTATTTATAGGAGACGGATGCAAGGCCAAACTATTTCTTTGGAAATCTTAATAACGAGAAAACTTTTATATCAATTGGTTTAACTGTCACTACTTAGCAAAGAAGAAATTTAACTTATCCTTTGTTAATGATATAAAACCGCCAAGTAGATTACAGTAGTACTATACAAATTATGCGCGTCGGCTATATTCTTAAAGCTTCGGAAATCCAAATGTGTTTTAAAGATAATTATATAGAACTGTTATTACATAATTAATCATTTCGCTTAAATTTAGATTAGGTCAGCCAATTTAAAAAGAAAAGTATAAAGTGTGAGAAGAGTAAAAAGTGTAAAGCCGAAGCGCATAATATAAATAGTAGTACTATACGGTTGCGTGACGAGCGAAACTGCAGGGTTAGTTAGCTGCTTTGATTATGATTTTAAACAATTTACATTATTAGAACATAACAAAATATATTTATGTATGATTCCACCAACTATTTACTAGTTGTGTGGAAGTTTCGACATTGAAAAGGTATTGTTGCAGTCAACTGCACTTTTAAGAATAAATATTTTACAAAGGCTGTACATTGTTTGTCATCTAGGTCGATGCTTTTGACTATATCAATGCAATCACTGCGACGTTTTGTATTGATCCAAATAGTTTATTTCAATTTGGCTCTACGCCATGTTTGCTGGTGGAAAGTCATTGTTGAATATTAACAATGCGGTGTAAACATTGTCAGTTTCAACAATCTTTGCTTCGGCTTTTGAAATAATCTGATAAATTGAGATCATCCTCACGCTGATTGCAGGATTCTTTAAAAAGATTGCCCGACTATAGACTGGCAAAAGGTTTTTTTATCAAATTGGAGGCGCCCCAGATGGATTTCCTAATGACAAAAAAATATCGTCTATTATTTAAGTCAGGTCAGGTGTTAAGGTATAAGGTGCATTAATAACGTCAATGCTCGCCGTTACCATGCTCCGGTTGTAAAAATGGTAGCAAATTTATCAGCATAAAGTGGCAAGCATAGACGTAAATAACATACATGACATAAAAAAGACATTCTAGGTCCACACTTTGTAGATTTCTAACACGACTTCTTCAGGTTAGCATCCAACTTTGTATATACCTTAACAAATATCTTCTTGGGTTTATAGGCGATCGGGAGGTTGCGAATAAGTCGCTTAGAAATTAGAAATACCCACCATAGAGGGCTAAGTGACTAAACTCTGTGATTTTTATGTATTTTTGGTCGCTGAATCTGAGTATAAGATTTATTTTGCTTTGATGTAACAGCGTCTTTTATTAAATAAGAGGAGGCAAACGAGCCTTTTCTCAAGACCCTGACCTGAAATGACTTTGTACATAGTGACTAATGACTGTATAAGAATTAATAATAACTAACTTGACATTGGCAAAGCAAGTCGTGAAAAACGATCGAAAGCCATATTTATAATATAAATAATATTTTTTTTTCTTTCAAGCGTTTAAAGAGTATACTGTAGTAAAATTTTACGAAAAAATATTGAAAACTTATAATGAGTTGAACACCAAAAAATGTTTGCAAGTAAATCTCATATTCAGATTCAGCGACCAAAATTACATACAATATAATGGAGTTTGTCATTAAGCCCCCGTGGTGGGTGGACTCCATTTTTTGAGTAACCACCCTCTCGCCTGTTATTGCTTAAGCTTTTACAATTTCGCTTAGTGAATAAAATGCTCAGTAATTAAATACAGGAACTGTAACGTCTATTTTTAAACATAGTTGGTAATTATAGTGTTCTTATCGATTTCATTCTTATATAAAAAAAACTATCTTCACGGCCGTATCCCTGAAAAGGTAAGCAGAGGTACCATCAGGACACCCGAGACTAACAAAAGACAGTAAGTTCTACAGTTTGACAGGTGGCAAGCCTATCGCTAACTGGGCACATATCCAATTATATTCGTTCTTATGGTTTTAAAAATACCATTGCTATTTGAAGTTCGTACGTATTCTAAATATCTGCTTAATTGGTATACAACATTTTTTTTTATGACATTGGAAGGCAAACAAGCAGACGGATTTCCTGATGGTAAGAAATTCCCGCCGCCTAGAGACACCAGAGGTGGTCATGGTGCGTTACCATCCAGAGGCCGGGATGTTAGGAATCGAGCAAAAGTAAGTTTACCGGCTACCTTACCCTCCGAACCGGAACACGTCATGACGTTATGGCGGCAGGAATAGGTAAGGCGTTGGTACCAATCCGGGTGAGTCACTGCGAAACTCTACCACCTAGTCAGATGTCACGGTGTTCGTAACGGGAAGCCTATGCTCGCCTTTTACGAGCTGCCTGGCACAGGAAGGCAGATGGTCTATTCTACAAAAGAGCCCGGACCAACACGGGGACAATATTATAAAAACAACATTATAAATATAAATACTTACACGTCCTATAGTTATATCCAAGACTAATGGCATTAATATAAATGTATGATGCAGCCACATCGTATGTCTCCGCTCGCTTTATTCTTACGATCATTTTTCATCTCTTTTCTTATCTTAATGTCACCATTTTGAGCGTCAGCGCGAGATATAGACTTTAAATCTGTGAAAAAAAATGAGAAAATACATAACACTGTTTTCATAAATAATCAATCAATCAATCAATCATTAATTTGCGTAAAATGTGGTACATGTATTATTGCTGGTTTCCATTTTATAGCTTGTTAATAGATTCCCCGTGATGGTCCGGGTCCTTTGTAGACCATCTGCCTTCCTGCCAGGCAGCTCGTAAAAGGCGAGCATAGGCTCACCGTCACTAGCACCGTGACATCTTACTAGGTGGTAGAATCTCGCAGCGACTCGCCCGGATTGGTACCACCGCCTTACCTATTCCTGCCGCCATAACGTCAATGCCTGCTGTTGACGTGTTCCGGTTGGAGGGTAAGGTAGCCGGTAAACTGACTTTTGCTCGATGCCTTACATCCCGGCCTCAGGTTGGCAACGCACCATTACCACCTTTGGTGTCTCTAGGCGACGTGAATTTCTTACCATCAGGAAATCCGTCTGCTTGTTTGCCTTCCAATATTATATATAAAAAAAGATAGCCTAGCATATCTCTTAATTTTTAAATAAGGCATACAGACAAGATGTACTTTTGGAAGTATCTGATTAAATTAAACGTGGTTATTATGTCTGTCTATTTTGAGCTTTTGATTTTTTCCATTTTCGTCTGTGTATTTTGTACCTACATACTTTTTACAGGATTCACAAAAACGCCATACAGCAGCATGAATTTCACGACAGCTATCTTTACGTATTACTTGTAAATATCAAAAGCTAACTAATTAAACGTTTTGTTTCTAACCAAAAAAAAAACACTTTAAATTGATTATTTAGTAAATTACTGACTTTGAATAAATTAGAATTGGATTCGTTTTTACATGTACGTTTTTACGGAAGTAGTACGTACATACACAAAAAATATATATGTTTTTAAATAAAGCACTTGAATCACTTATTGGATTTTGTTAAAAATTATATGGGACCACTATCGAATAAAATTTTCAAACAAAGAAATATTAAAATATTGTCCAATAAATCCCCCAATAAACTGCTTCTCTGCTGGCCTGGTAAGAGAAAACTATGGCCTCTATAGACACCCCAGATGTTAAAGGCGTGTCGCTGTGGCCGAAGAATGTAGCTTATCAGTAGATAAGCCTACTTGCTACATTAACCTCTGGGATTACGACAGTCCTAAAAACTATAATGACGGCGGCAGAAGAATTTTGCCTGGCAAATTACTGCACAGCCTCTGCTACGGTGGTCTTATACGGTAGTAATGGCCTGTCCAACCTTTTACGAACTGCCAGACAGAAACGCAGGTTCATTATTTTGAGTAGGTACGTGCTAATTAGTTGCGATGTTTTAAGCTTCTTAGAACGGTAATTAAAATTTAGTCATGTTTGTGTTTGTTCATTGGATCCTAGAATAACAGATTCTACAAAATGTGGTTAAAGTGCAAATTTTCTGCTTACTCATTTACTTTGAAGACGGAGCTTTTAATCAAAAGTTTTTATAAAACTTAGACATGGCTATTAAACGTGTTACATCTTTTAGTTTTTAAACTTTCGCATTCAAAATAGTTTAAACCAACTTTAAACAATTAATTAAGATTAAGATTAGATTAAGATTATTTTAAGCTAAAACATCTTCCCTTGCCGTGGTTAACTGATAGTCTAAAGTCCCTGATAATGAAAAAAACGAGCAAAAGTAAAGTTACGTCCGGACCTATCTTTTGAAGCCCTTGAAAAGTACAGATCTTGGCATAATCGCTGCAATACGCTACGTAGGGATGCACAAAGAGGTCATATTCAAAATTCGGTCGAGAACAGTGACCCTAAAAAAGTTTGGAAATTTCTTAGAGGCTTAGGATTGGGGAAAAACTAGCATTAGAATTCATCAATTAAGCAACTTGATCTAGAGCTTCTCAACCATCACTTTTCTTCGTCTGCAGTAATTGATCTTGGAATTAAAGTTGATCCTCTTTACTATTTTTAATCTATCCCCACTACCAATTCCAACCATTCGATTTTAGTCCAGTAACTGATTGTGGTGTAATAAAGGCTGTTTTATCGATTTCTTCCAATACCATCGGTAATGACTGCAATAGCCGTTACATGTCAATTTTTGACCAAATTCTCCCAATTTTAATCCATATTTTAAATCATTCCCAGTCATCCTCCAACTTTCCAGATGTACGGAAAAAATAATCCTGTTTCATTTTTCGCTTGACGTCCTATCTCAATATTACCATTTTTATCTAAAGTACTTAAAAAACTTGTATATCGTCAATTGAATTCTCATTTAAAATCCATAATTTGCTTAATCCTTTTCAATCTGGTTTCCGACACGGTAATGGCACGGCTACTGTTCTTACTTCTTACTACAATCCATAAACTAATAACTATATTATACCTAATTAAGTATTGAATTGGATTAGAACCGACTTCAAACATATTATTTAATAGCACATAGGTATAAGTAATAGATAGTATATATTTAATATTAAATCTTTATTTATATTTTTTAGTCTTGAAGTCGGTTTTAATTATGGTAGTTATTTTTATTTAATACTTTGTAGTTTATTGCTGATATTATTAAATTTAATAAAAATAAATATCGGGATAAGTGAAAATAGGTAAAAAATGCTCATAAATTAAAAACTAGTTGGCCTTGGTAGACTTGCATAGTTGGCATAAAACCTCGGCCACAAAACAATGACTCTTTTAAAACTTTAATGTTGTTTATAGACCGTTTACTGCTGTCTTCTACCATCCGTAGAACCGTGTTCTTGTTCGCTATTTTGTTACACTATAAAAAACCACCAGGACTTCAGTACTTGCCATTGTAAGTACTTTGATAAAAGATAAGGTACACTTGCACATGTGATATACAGGCGTATTTGACATCGTAACGAAAACTTCTGTGGTAGTTTGGATACATATAAGACTTCCAAATTCCTTTGGCAGTTGTTGTCGGATACAAGTGGTTAAATATTTTGCAGTTTTTCAGCCCAACATGTATAGCGAACAAAGTATATGCATTAAGAGCCAATTTCACCAAACTGGTATAAGTTTTATTCCAAGTATAAATGTGCAATTTACTCTTGGATAGCCATTTTTACGTTTCACCAACTGTTTATTCATAGATTAAGAAGTTATACTGGAGATAAGAGTTATCCCGCCGATTTTGAGAGAATAAGGACTTATACTAGGAATAAAAATGGGTGCCTAATGTTTAACAGATGTGGACTCCCCGTTGTGAATTGTGACCAACGGTTGTTTGTTAGCATTTTGTGCTCGTTTGTTATCTTTAAACAATTGGCAACAGATTTTAAACAATTAACAATTGTGTAAGTTTGTAAGGTAGGTATCATGTTTTTTTTTTAAAAAACTATTATTATATTTCCGACAGTGATAGTGAAGACGAAGAATTTAAAGGTTGAAAGACAAAATAAGATCACTTTAATTATTGCATTGACGAATACTTAAGATTTCGTTTATCAAAGGTAGCAGTCTATTCTCCGTTAGTACAAATTAAATGTCACTTATATTTTGAATATACATAATATAAGGTCATTCTAAAATAGGTCATTTTACCGTGTTGGTCCGGGCTCCTTCGCAGAATAAACCATCTGCGTTCCTTCCAGGCAGTTCGTAAAAGGCGAGCATAGGCTTTTCGTCACTGACCCCGTGACATCTGACTAGGTGGTAGAGTTTCGCAGTAGCTCATCCGGATTGGTACCACCGCCTTACCTATTCCTGCCGCCACAACGTTATGACGTGTTCCGTGTAACTAAATATTTAAATATTAAGTAATAATATTAATAATAATAAAATCACCAAAGGAAATAAAAATTAAAACAGTACATCATCTCACAAGTCGGTTCAAATTCTAATCATCAACTATTACTGACATTAATTCACAACGGACAAGCAAAAAATGACGTATGATAAACCTACTAAAGTAAAATATACACTAATGGGCCGTAATGCTTATAAGGAATAGCCTACATACTTTGGCCGTATTATACGCTAGAAGATGCCACAGATAAAGCAAAACGTTATTCTACAGAATAGTTAATCCGAGAATTAATATACGGAGAATAGAGCTCGTGAAACGTAAGTTGAGTTATAGGAGAGTAAATGTAAGGGATAACTTTAGTTCTGGTATAGCTATTCCCAGATTAAGGCGATGTTGGTGAAATTGGGCCTAAGCCGCGCTTTGCGAGCTGTAAGTGGGGACCTGATATGCTATTTTATTAAAAAGCTGTTTTCAGTAAAAATGTATTATTTATTAGGAATTATCTAAAATAATATAAAATTGACTATCGTATTAATAAAAGTAATTAATAAAATTGATAGAAAAAAACATTTTTTTTTCGAAAATTCCTGAAATTTCCGATACTAAATTCCAACTACATATGCATGTCTATCATGTATAGAATCCATGGGTGCATTTTCGTCACTCTGTCATTTACACGATGTATGATGCGGCCCGGCTATTCTTAAAATAGGTGACGGTTGTCTCTTTCTCAGCTTACTCTATGACGACGTGGGTTTAGGCCTCGGATATATCTATTTGATCAAAGTAAAAGCAAAGCGGGATCTGGGAAACTGCTCTAGCAGCTAGCATCAAGTGACGCATGAAACTAGTGGTCTGATATATCAGTACTGAAATCGTATTAGGAGTATTCATTATTTTAAAAACTTATTTTACAAGATTTTCAACATCCATTAAAGAAATGGCTGCGCCACGCAGATTAAATTAAAAGATGGTAATAAATAAATAAATATCCCTGGTCAAATCACACAAATTGAATCTAACCCCAAAGTAAGCAAATTATATGCTTGTGTTATGGGTGTTAGTCAACGATACTTAGGGCCACTTGCACGTTCCTGGTTTAAGTATTTAACATTAAGTTAACGTCTAACTCGGGTTAAATCACCTTATATTTGACAGTTTAACTCAGTGTCAAATGTAACCCGGGAATGTGCAAGTGGCCCTTATACATTTAAATACTTAAATAGATACCAGAACAGATTTAATAAAAACCCAGATCCGGAAATGCAGGCATCTAAATGTTCATCACAAAAACGCCTGCCCCCGTCGGGAATCGAACCCGAACCTCGCGTTTCGTCGATGTAGTTAGGCGTGTACGCTAACCACTCGACCAACAAGGCGAGGTTATACGGGCTCACAATCGAAATTTAATCGAAATTTGGATTAAATGTGCAGTCCAGACTCAACAGGAACACCTATTGGATGTGCACGTCAGTTTTGCCAATTCTCAATTTCATTTCGCGTCCCGCTCGCGCAACTCTTACAGCAAGCGTGTTACTGTAACACGGGGACGTGTTATTTAATTATTAAAAGAATATTTTTATATATATTATTTTTATTTCCTTTTACATTTTATTTGATACGTTCTCAATCATCAATTTTATTGTAATTCTTTTTTCATTCTGAGTTCTTAATCTTTTTTAAAATTCAAAAATACTTTTTAAACAGCCAGTAGAGTTTGCATTGTAATGCAACCTCTACATATGCCCGCGCCATTGTGACACGGGGACGTGTTATTTAATTATTAAAAGAATATTTTTATATATATTATTTTTATTTCCTTTTACATTTTATTTGATACGTTCTCAATCATCAATTTTATTGTAATTCTTTTTTCATTCTGAGTTCTTAATCTTTTTTAAAATTCAAAAATACTTTTTAAACAGCCAGTAGAGTTTGCATTGTAATGCAACCTCTACATGTTACTATATTACCACTTCATTTGCATCTAGAAGATCTAAATGAATGAAGTTAAGTAGTTTTCAGAATTATCCGTTAAAGTTAAGTAAATCTATGGAAAAACTCATAGTGGAGCTGCTGCACGACGTCGCTCCATTTTAGAAGCGTCTAGCTGAGATAAGCCCATGTCACTCACACGAGCTTTGCTTATCTCCACTCTGATTAATTTAGCATCGCCAACAAACGACACTCGACTAAAGTAATTACTCCTCAGCTCTAACCAGTACAATGTATCAAGGCGTGAATTCATGTGATCATAAAAGTTCACGTTGTACTACACTATTCTAAAAATACTTTATTCCCCGTGTTGGTCCGGGCTTCTTTGTAGAATAGACCATCTGCCTTCCTGGCTAGGCAGCTCGTAAAAGGCGAGCAAAGGCTCACCGTCACTAACACCATGAATTCTGACTAGGTGGTAGAGTTTAGCAGCGACTCGCCCGGATTGGTACCACCGCCTTACCTATTCCTGCCGCCATAACGTCATGACGTGTTCCGGTTCGGAGGGTAAGGTAGCCGGTAAACTTACTTTTGCTCGAGGCCTAACATCCCGGCCCCAGGTTGGCAACGCACCATTGCCACCTTTGGTGTCTCTAGGCGGCGTGATTTTCTTACCATCAGGAAATCCGTCTGCTTGTTTGCCTTCCAATATCATAAAAAAAAAATTCAAATCATACTAAAATATCTATTTTCAACTGAGTTCAAAAAAGAGAGATTTTCAGTTTGACTGTGTTTTTACGGTTGTTACCTCAAACCTTTTTAATAGATAAACTTACTTTATTACTTATTTCTGTTATATTTATGTTATATTATTATATATTATTATATTATGTTATATTATTATATTATGTTATATTATTACTTATTTATGTTATATTTATATTTATGTTGGCTACATTATTACTTAATATATTTTGTAATTTATGAACAATTAGGATCGATAATGTAAGCTGTTAGCTATTTCTAAATAAAGAAAATAAATACTTTTTCTCAAGGCCGGTCTAAGGTTGGCAACGCACAATTACCACTTTGCTGTCTCTAGGCGGCGTGAATTTCTTACAATCAGGAAATCCGTCTGCTTGATTGCCTTCCAATATCTTAAAAAAAAGATTATTTACTTTTGATATTTTTGTTTTATGTGTAATCAATCCCTTTCCGTTTAGTCTTATTTAAATTGAAGACAATTTTTTTTTTCGAATTATACTAGCATTCAAGTTTTTTTTATATAGACCAGATGATTTTTAATATGAACTTGTTATTTACCTCCGATATCCTCTTTATTCCTTTGGCCGAGGGTTTAACGGAAAAGCTAGCGTACAACTTTACCGTCCAACCACTAGACTCTGGTTCGACGCCCGACGAGATCAGGCATTTGTGTGATGAACATAGATGTCTATGTTTCCTTGTCTAGGTATTAATTAAATGTATCAGTGAAGGTACGTTTTGTGTAGGTATATATTTAAATATTTCTATGTACTATCGTTACCTAACACGCTTAATACAGGAATGATATAATTTGCAAAAGCTTATTTAAATAGCCTCGCATTAAAGGTGAGAAGTTTCTTTGAGGATTGTAAATGTAAGAAAAGCAGATTTTACAAAACATTACAACAGATTTTTTAATTTATTTTGGAAACACAATTTTTCTTACGTAAGTAAGTTTACTGTCTATTTCCTATTTCACCCACAACACACGAATGCGACAGCGATAACAGCGAGAACTGATGCTCAGGCGGCTAGAACTAACGAGATGTCAATCCGAGCATCACAATATCTGCCAAGTGTATCTTATTCATGTTGTCAAAAAACCAGGAATGTAGTTGGCTCTAGTTTTCTACCTGCCAGGGGGGGCGGGTAGAAAACTAGAGGAACTCCCAGAACGATTTTCACGCCCGTATCCCCGAAGAGAGAGACAGATGCATAACCAGGACACCCACGACTAGCCGAAGACACTAAGTCCCACAATGTGATAGGTAACAAGCCTATCGCCAACCGGGCCCGAGCAACGTTTTTTTTTATTAGAAAATTGGTAAAACGCAATTTTCTTAATGTTGCTCGACCCGGGATTCGAACCCGTTCCGGGTTATGCTTATGCAGTCAAGTCCAACAACTGAACCGCTAGACCACAGAGGCGATACACGGTCAAATATCACGGTCATATCCAGACTAAACTTTTACAAGGTTTTTGATATATTGACCTAATATGTAACATGCTTTTTGTGTTTCAATGATAAAAATATAGGTATCCAGTTTGCCGCAACTTTCATATAAAAAAATAAAAAAAATAAGTTTGCTATGTTTTATTCGCCCAAATCATATGACACTAGTTGTCTTATATCTGAATGCCTTGAGACTTACATTCAAATTATACGGGTTATACCTTTTCGAGTAAACTTTATACAAATTCGGGTTTGCTATGTATTTATGGAAGTCCCGCCTCTTATTACGTACTATTTATATACTAACATTTTTAATTATTTATACGGGATACTCACGATCTTCTTTTATTTTATTTGTCGATATTTCGGCCTAGTTGCATAGTTTATATATATATAATAGTTTTGGCCCAAAAGAAAATCGCAGCCTATCTTCGCTCGCCTAAAGATAGCATACC
>NJDD01008595.1:0-17240 GCA_002245505.1 Calephelis nemesis
AATTTTTTTATGATAATAACTGAGATATCAACGTATGGCGTTAACTACATCATGTCCCAAATTTAAGTCCTATTACCCAGTGTTATCATTTCCACGATCCCTTATTGCCGGGTCTTAGCAGGTATTTCGACTTGTGTACTTCATTGGCTTTGTTGTTTTTTTTTTTGTTTTTTTGGTGCTTGATATTTCAACCAAGTTGCATTGATGACGACAACTAGCACATTTAGTCAACTAATAATTGTCAATTTTCACTATTTAAATTAAAGGAGTGTCGTCTAAAATTTTGCTTTTCATCTTCGAAGTAACACATTTTTGATTAAGAGAAAAAGTTTTAATTAGCCACCAGGACATCCGCGATTTTGACTTAGTATAGGTTTTGTAAAATCTGACAGAAACATTAAATTTTCATACCGAAATCTACTTTGTTATACACTCCACATTTAAAAGTCATAAAAACTTTGATTCTAAGTGAACTTTCAGTGCCCTTGTTAAGGAACATAGTTTTATTCTCGGACTCTGTTAAGTAGCAGCTTGCAAAACAACTTCAAAAGGTTTTGGAAGAAAGGGTAATGCTGCAAGAATAAATAAAATATGAAGAGGCATTAACGATGTTCAAATATGTAGTCTTTACTACACAAATCCACTATTAGTAAATTGATTCTGCGATCTAGTGGCCTAGGGTTTTTGGGGTCAGGCTTCTCAGAAATGTGTTTTGTTTTTCTTAATTTTTATTAAGAAACAACGTTATCGGGGTTCAAAAATTTGTTACAATATCACATAAAATGAAAATGGTTTGTTTGCGGAACACATAGTGTTAGTTGTTACAAAAATATTTAAGCAAACCAACATTTTCAACCATTTTGGGTGTGCAGCGATTCAATTAATATTGAAACTTATTATCTTATGTACTGTGTGAATATATAACAGCAATTTCTCAGAAGAGATAGGCAGAGGTACAACCAGGACACCCACGACTAGCCGAAGAGACTAAGTCCTACAACGTGACAGGTGGCAAGCCTAAAACGCCAACTGGGCACACATCCGATCCCCAGCAAACTTTTCATTTTCTTTTTTAAAATAAAAGGCTATTTATACATATTGTATTATCTAGTAATATATACATATAAATAAGGTACCGTACAACACCATCATTTCTAAACATAGCTAATGAGAAGCTCTTCTCCACCTTACTAGGTATAAATATTTCATTCTTTTTGTCGTATGAAACTTCTTCATAATAAATTAACTGACACGACAAAAAAAAAGAATTAGCAAAACCAGTTCATGCGTTCACACATAATGCTATAGCCAAAGAAAAAAGCGATTCATTTTGATATTTAATGTTAGTTTACAATTTTTCACACTTTTTGGCACAGCTCTTTTGAACTCTAAATATTATCATTAATTCTAAGGAATTTTCCTAAAAAGGAACTTAATATCAAAAAACAAAACAAACATAGCCACGAAAAGCTTATAGCGATGCATTGAAGCCTTCTACTTATTCATTTTCTTCTCAATATGTATAAAAATCTATCAATTTTATTGCAAAGTAAAACAAAATCCGATTTCCAATAACAGAATGAATCAATTGTTATTGCCATGAAATGAGTAAAATCGACTTTATCTGTACCAGTGGTATTTAGAAACATATATTTTTAGTATTTCTGTAATATTACAGAATTTCAAGTATATACTTGAAATTGAACAAATTTTTTCTTCGTGAGATTTATTTTAAGACAAGCCGATCCGGCGAACTTCGTATCGCTTGCCATTGATACCTACGAACAGTTTGTATGAATTAAAGCGTTGTTTTTTTCTTCATTTTTCCGGTTTTTCTTTTCATAAGAACCATTTCATGACAATGAATAACATTAAAAAAAGAATGAACAACATTGATTCATTTAGGCGTAATGCCATGACCAGACGTCCAAGACCAAGCCTATCGCCAACCGGGTACATATCCAATACCGAGTAACATCATTTCATTAGTAAATTGGAAAAATCGTTTCTTCTTTTTTGTTGTTCTTTTCGAACCTGGGACCTCAAGAAGTCAAGTCCAAGATCTGGACCGCTAGACCACATAAGCGACTATATATGTGTATCTATAATATACCGCAGCAGTCGTAAGAATAATTTAAAACTACTTTCTTTTCCTTTATTACATTTCAAATCATTCTATTGACTTACATCTAATACCGTGTTATCTCTCAAGTTTTATGTGATACTAAGTTAAACACTAATAATATACAGTAAGAGGATATTCTTAACGATATTAACAACAGGTTATCTATTTATTTAAGACGAAAATATGCATATATTGTAGACCTGCATTTTTTCAATCTATATTGATGTTTTTAATAAGTTGAAATGAAGTAACAAACTGTCCAAAGTAACTCTGACTACTGACTCCTGAGCTATGATACGGACGTCAACATACCTTTTTTTACTTCTCAAATGTCGCCGTTTTATGTGCATATTAATCTTAATTAATGCACTGTGTAGTGACAGATACGAGTCTCTAAATTGGTCCTAAGCAGCCTTTTCTGTTTCGCTAAATATATTTCACCTCAGGAACTTTGTGCAAACTTTATTTGAAGCACAATTTTAGTCTTTTAAATCAAAAAACCTTAATAATATCGTCGTTATAACAAAAACCGATTTTTGAATAATACGGTGATTTTCTTACGTTTCGGTTCACCTTATCCATAGTGATTATTTTAGGTACATAATGCTAACCGGATCAAAGTTATTACATAATTTTCCCATGGAATTGCAAACACGGTCACAAATGCACCTGCCAGCAAAAGCAAAAATTAGAATAATTAATTGATTTTGGCTTTTAAAATGCCCCAATAACATGTTATCCTCATTCTTTGCTTGCTTTTTTGTTGATTTCCTTTATTGATTTTATATAATACAATATAAAAACAGTAATCAACATCCCGTCCCGAAAGGAAAGGTCCCGAGTTCGATTCCCAGGTTGGTCAACAAAAAATGCTTTTTTTTTAATTTTCAGAGACTTCTTCTAATCGACGATGCCCTACTTACGCGTACTTATGCGTACTACGCATGAAAATACTCATTTACAAAGTAGGTACGTGAGAAGTAGAACAAGTGCGAAATAAATATCTAGCACTGACAAAAACTACTGATGAAAAGTTATTTTTAACATTTCTCATAATGCTCAAGTACTTTAAATAACGTAAAAACTCCACTTCTATATAACACTAATTAGAAGAAGGCTCTTAAAACACAGACGGGGCACTTTTCTAGTATAGCGATGGAAGGTTCATTATTCATAGCAATGTACGTCAGTACGTCTGTCCGGTATACTGTCGTATCTCTGTAGACAGTTCGTTACTCTACTGCTTTATTAGAAGTTTTATTACAAATTTAATTTAAAGACCATCTCTGTGATTGACGTAAGTTCATATTATACATAGTAGTACTTTATACAGGGTTACAGGGTAAGTCGACCTAGATTTTGACTAAACTAAACTAGAGATTTGAACTAAACCAAATCATTTTTTGGGATATTTACCTAAATTTGTTTGTCTTTTTATAAAATTTGCTGGATTGTTGGTTATAGTATCTTCAGTACAGTATCTTCACGCCCATATCCCCGAAGAGGTAGGCAGAGGCACAACCAGGGCACCCACGACTAGCCGAAGATACTAAGTCCCATAATGTGATAGGTGGCAAGTCTATCGCCAACCGGGCACGTTTCCAATCCCGACCAACAATTTTTTTTAGAAAATTGGAAAAATCCAATTTACTTTTTATTGGCCGACCCGGGATTCGAACCCGAGACCTCATGCAGTCAAGTCCAACACCCGGACCGCTCGACCACAGAGCACACACACACAGAGTTGGTTATAAGAAAATATAATATTTTGAAACCGGCAAATTTACAAAAACAATTAAATTGAATATCTCGTAAAAAGGTTAGGTTTAGGATAGGGTGGATAGGGTATTTCTTTGTCAAATCAGTCAAAAATGATGCAAACTATTCACCTTTAACAGACTTAGGTCCACTTATCTTGTAACTCTGTACATACGTAGTTATTTAGAGAAAACGAAAAACTTTCTAAATTTGGCGGCGATACTGATATTATTTTATTAATCTATTTGTTTATCAACAACGACAAGAGTCGAGTTCGTTTCGATATTTATGAGTTCTGAGATCTGCTGGACCGACTTTATAGATTTTTTTTTGCATTGTTCGTAGCTGTATGTAACAGATTAGCTATCAAAGCATTTGAAAAAATATCATCTATATGAGATTATTCATATTTTTAAATGAAGAAACAGGTGTTTCTTTATTTAAAAATATGAATATTTGGAAGTTTCACCAAGCGCCGACGATGGAAAATATCAAATATATATGAGATTATATATTTTCAAATATACGACGTGGACATTTTAAGGCTTAAATATTTTGAGATTATGATACTGTGACCATTCTCGCATCTCTAAGAGAATTTCCGTTATGTAGAGAAACGAAGAAATCACACAAATTGTAAAGTTGCTGAAGTTTAAGCTTCTAGCGTTATGGCGAGCTTGCTCCTCAACCACTTGAAATCTGATAATTCACGTATTTTTACGGTGTTAACCCTATTTATTCATCGAGCTAATATTTTACAATATGTAGGAAAAGTTACCACTACTTTCAACTTACAAGGTATATAAAAATCAAAAAATATCTTCTCCGGAGCAAAATGATTCGTGCTAAGCATTTTTTCGCTAAACGCTCTTAGGGCGAACATTTTCTTACAAAGTGGCTGTGACGCGACAAAAAATAATTTGATAAAGGTTGAGTGGAAAATTTAGGGCCACCTTTATTACTATGATATTTTTAATCTAGTCACCTAATTGAAAGGCGGTGGTAATTTTTGTCATTTCAGGAAAATTTATACATCATTCTAAATTGTTCTTTTGATCGTCTCGAATGAATGGATATTTTCGTCAAAGTGCCTTTAATGATGGATTCCAAATGTCTTCCGCTTTTGATATTTTTGATGGAGTTTTATTCATGACTATCATTTTCAGAAGTGACTTACATCATTGAAAAACTTTCATCTCGATCCACACTGTCCATTTTTAAACCCGACGAAAAAAGAGAGGTGGTATTACGTGTTTGTCTGTGTGTCTGCCTGTTTGTGCCATCATAACTCCCAAACGGATACATTGTTTTTAATTTTTTTTTGTATCAAAGGTGTTATGTGCTTATGTGCGAGTGTTCTTAGACATGTTTGATGAAAATTAGTTGAGCTGTTCAAAAGTTGTGGGGGGTGAAAAAGGGGAGAGTAACCGAATGTCTACAAATTAAGTTCTTGTATCGGGGAGTTTTTAAATTCTTAAATTAATTTTATTATGAACACAAGTCTTAAACAATCTTCATGCCATACTTTATCAGAATCGATTGAGGTGACGGCAGGCATTATCATCTGATGCGTCATGCATTAATTAATAAGTACCGAAGGTTTCAATACAAACATCAACACCATCTAGGGATATTTTGTATGAAGTTCTTAAACTCAAAAAATACCCTGTTATAAAATATTTTGATGAAAGACTGTAATGCAAAAATTATTAATTTCAATCGAACTTTCCACTACATACTTTTTAAGACAGCAAACTAGAGCAAAAGTATTCTGACGGTTTAATGAGAGAAAAGCATGGCCTATGTGTACCATGTACTCTTCAGTAACAAATACATAACTAAATATAACTGTATTTATACAAGTTACATATATGTGCAATGTGCATAGCTGCTCCGTAGCCGAGGTGTTTGGCTAAATAAAAATACAAGGGTAACTAGTAGTCCCCGGCCGTCCTGTTTCTATATGAAGATAGCAGTTTTTTTATAGATTTAGTTTACGAGGAAACAGATAGGTGTTTTGGAAAACGTACCAGTGTACGTTCCCATTGGCTGGCCTTTTTTTCTTATCAATATGAATGAATTTGACTGCACGAAATCGTTTAAGTTTTGCCTTGTCTATGCCATTTTTTAAATGTTTTTGACAACAACAAAATGCCTTCTCTAATTCTAAAAGGCAACCGTTGTCTGTGGACACCATCGATGATACTGAAGCGTCACTGTCTTATGACCGGAACTTAAGCAACTTGTATAAGTCTACTATCCAAATTCGGGCATGTTACGAGCACTTACTCTACAGACTACTGCTGAAAAAGGGAACCCTTCTATATTCGTCATGTCTGACTGTTCGTCCGTATGTCACATCCACTTTTTTCGGAAACTATCGAAACTATACTACTGAAACTTGATAATGAGATGTATTCTCTAAACAGCATTAAGACTTTTACTCAAAATAGAAAAAAAATAAAACAATAAATATGAGGAATCCATACACTAAGTGCTGAATCTATTTTTTTTATCAAATCCATAAGTGTGTGGTCTATAAGGATAGGTCTACAAAAATGATGTTGAGGTTTCTAATATATTTTTTTTATAAACTGAATAGTTTGAACGAGAAACACTTCCAAAGTGGTAAAATGTCCCCCCCTGGACTTCTAAAATAAAGAAATGACAAAACTAACAATGATAAGTATAAGAAGTATGATATCATTTCAACTTCCATCGAAAATTGGTGCGGCTGAGCTCGAACTAGTAGTTTTTTTTAAAGGTACTGTAGTATGTAACACCAACACTTAAAATATTTGTATCTTACTGTAAAGAAATGACGCTATGTAGTTTAGAATCGCGCAACCAATTAACATTAGACTTTTAATATTATAATCTTTTTAATACTAAACCTAAACCGAAAGCAAAACCCTTAAGTCCTGCCACCACCCTCCGGTTACCTAACCAAGGAATAAGATTTGGATTACGTAGTACATATCGCACCCGCAGTAATATAAGGGCACTATCCAAAAAACTACTTTTTGGGAAATCATGTTTTAAGATACAGTATTTTTTCCGATAATATCATGTGTTAAAATAAATATAATTACCGGGTTATTCTTATGTTTATTCTCTTTCTGCTAGCACTAACCAGTAGCGAATCATTTTATGCCTTTATCATTCAAAATCCCAGTCGTGTCCCATACCCAATTTTAAATGTGAAAATTTTGACTTCGGCCCTTATATTACTGAAGGTGCGATATTACTTTATAACTTGTGAATTGGATTTCCGTGAGACTAGCTCACTCGTATGGTTTTTTTGAATTTGGAAGTTCATACGTAGAGCGACACAAACTGTGATTCGTGAGAGATTGAAGAAGAAGTGAAGAGACATCTGTTATGAAAATTTTGAAAAACAAAGAGACTTGGTTTTTCTTTCAAGATTACGATTAAGTTTTTGTCGCTTGTCGTAGCCATTGACACTTAGTCGATAAACATTAACAAACTGTAAATATTTTCAATTATTTATTCGGGATAATCATCACATTTTTAATTTATTTGTAGATATTTCGGTCTAGTTGCACAGACATAGTCTGGTCTAGTGTATGTATAGTCATAGTTTTGATTTGGATGGATTTTAATTCTCTGCAGTTTATGTATTTAGATTGTAAAACATGTATGCCGGTGGATGGCAACATTTTGCCTTGCTTAGATGTTATTATTGGCGACAAGCAGGGCTGTGTGTTGTTGGCACACTTCTTTATTTTGTATTTAAACTAATGCCTTCAAAGGTTAAGGCTAACGAACGTAGCGATTGGTGTGGGTGACCAAGTAGTGAACTGCCTGCTTTGTGCAGATGATGATGTACTTTTGGACTCTACACCATCTGAGCTGCAAACACTGGACACAGTTATGGAAGATAATTGCAAAGAAATAGGTTTACATTAAAATACAATGAAAACCAAAGTGTTTGAAAAAAAAAGTTGCAAGCATGTAAGAATTTTAGTTGATGATGGTATGCTGGAACAAGTAAATGAAGAATAAAGGGACGAGCTTTTAGCAGGGATTGAAGGTATACTTTGGATGTAGAAAGGAGAGTGTGTGCAGGAAATAGTGTGAATGGAGAGCTAGGTAAACTACTTGAAAGTGTGATTTTGAGTCAAGTGTTGGGGGAGTTAGAGAGAGAAAGAGAGAATTTGCGCACGCAAAAGTATCGTTACAATAGTCTGTTTTAAGTACCATACCATTTGTCAGTCAGTAAGGTAACATATAGGTATAGCTGCCATACTTTCTGCTTCCTTACAATATATAAATATATCGGAACCTGTGACTTTGGCTCCCACACTGTGCATTGCGACTCACAAATGATTTTTTCCGATTTACTAACTAAAGTCAGTGAATGGTTGAGCAACTAAGTAGGCAAGATTTTCAAATTGGTAAAGTTTGTTCGAGTTAATCTTAACGAAAAACCGTAAGATATTTGAGTCACGTTTTTTTTGTGAATGTGTTTTTTGAAATATACTGAAAACTGTCTTAAATTTGAAGACCCTCTTTGAAACGATCATTTTCAGGCGAACAAACAAAAGTCGTGCCTCTTGCTTTATTAAGCTAAATTTAATACTGGGATAAATTTTAATTAAAATTGATAAAACGATTACAGGAAAATTAAAGATACTCGTAGGCATTTGACTTACCGTCACATGCCTGCCGCATGTAACATTAACGGTTTTTAAATGAAGCTATGTTTGTGAAAGATTGTGAACCTTTAGGCTATGCAAATGAAAATCTTCTTACGATGTAAATCTTTTTCACAGGCGGTAGGAAATTACTCGAAAAACATGCTTTGAATTTCGTTATTGGGAGTTCCTTTTAACCACGAGTCTTTGTTCGCTTATAGAAATACGTAAGTAGAGCTAATTTTAAAGGTTTTGTGTTATTCCTGCAAATCTTACTAAATATTAAATTGATTTAAATTAAAGATACCAAATCAAGACATAGATGCAAACTGACGAACCGTGATAATTGTGGTACTCTTTGAATGGGTATTTCAAATCATTTTTACGGTTCCATAACACTTGGCTTGACGCAAAGTAATAGTTTAGGCGCATTTATATAATTTTTCTCAAATTTGCCCGCCTGTTTTGAAAACCAGAACTTTCTGTTCACTTACTAAGGCAAAGGAATTTCACAAATCCATATTAACAATTATAATTAGCATCGCCTTGACTTTACTGAGAGTGAGTTTTCTTGAAGTTGGCGTTGATGTTAATATCTCTTAACGACTGCTTAGGCTGGTTTTATAGTCACGCTGCCAGATGCGCCACTGCGCAGCGAGCATTCGGAAATATATTGTGAGAGTAGTAGTTGCGTTTGAAAGTCGCGTGCTTTTGCAGCGGTGGGGTTCAGAAAACGCTCAACGTTCGCCGGTGCTGTCGAGGCGCGGGTGTGTTATAGTGTGACGCCGCTCAACGTTAGATATTTGTTTACAATAAAAGAATTACATCGATACGGGACGAGTGATTAAGAAAGTACGGGTAAGACGATGTTTATGGGTCCCTGCCGATGATTGCCTACCTGGAGTAGTCAGCCAGCCAAAAGCCAGTAGTCTAACCGTGTTTACACTATTACAGTTGCAGTATTACCATTCATGTACACTCCTCTCTCAGAGCAGCGCAACGCGTGGCACTAATTCACAGTGCACCGCTGTTCAAGCGCACGTTGTCAACAGCGCGCTGCCCAGCTGACTATAAAATCCAGCCTTAGGGTAGCTGTTCCTTTACGCGTGCTTGTAGCCGTTATTTCCCCAAATTTGAAACCCACAAATCTGACTGTTATTAATGCCGCATAAGTCATTTGGCGTTAGATTTGGATATGGGGACAGCTTACATCATAAGATACAATGTAGTTAAATTTGCTAACTCCATTTTCATGGACATATGGACGATGTTCAATGTCTTGCCCATTAAGGACCTCGCCTGTAACTTAACGAAGCGCAATTCTATTCACACATCGAATTACAGTTACAGAATCCGCTCATTTGTATTATCTCCTTTTTGATCGTAGTAAAAATAGGAATCATCATCATCATTTCAGCCATAAGACGTCCACTGCTGAACATAGGTTTCCCCCGTTGACTTCCACTTCGACCGGATGGAAGCGGCCTGCATCCAGCGAGACCCCGCGAACCTCATAAGGTCGTCTGTCCTTCTCGTGGGTGGCCGTCCTATGCTCCGCTTGCCGGTACGTGATCTCCACTCGAGAACTTTTCTGCCCAATGGCCATCAGTTCTCCGCGCTATGTGCCCCGCCCACTGCCACTTCCGCTTGCTAATCCGACTGGCTATGTCGGTGACTTTCGTTCGCCCGCGGATCTGCTCATTTCTGAATCGATCTCGCAGGGAAACCCCAAGCATAGCCCGCTCCATAGCTCGCTGTGCAACCTTGAGCTTGTTTATCAGGCTCACAGTAAGAGACCACGTCTCGGTGCCGTAGGTCATCACAGGTAACACATACTGGTTAAAAATAGGTTGGTATTTTTAATTGTTGATGACCAGACACTGGTACTTGGTATCGTTCCATCATGTTCCGAAGGAATTTTGATTGAAAATTGAATTGATTGAAATTTGATTATCTATAAAAAAATAGTGGTACCACCCTCGCACACCTAGTCACGAAATAGGCCTGTAGCAAACAATTTTAAAAATACGTCATACCTCATGGAACCAGTTGCCGCCATCGGTATTGACATACGTAGAAACATTAACGTTTTTTGTGATGCTCCTGACATTGCGCATATCTGTAGGTCACGGTGATACCATACCTCCTCCTTTACAAAAAAAAAAACAACGTTTCCGATGTAAACATATATTTAGAGTTGGAGGAATCGGCGCATGAGTACCGAAAACTATTCGACCTCAATTTTTTTATGCGATCCTCTTCAAATTGCCCCCCTAATGATATAAATGCATGTTTCCATAGCGCAACCGGGTACCATAGTGTTTAAACCGAAATTGTTTAAACAATCGCAAGGAATTGTTATTTTTCAACCGAATTTTTTTTTACATTCTTCATTGAAATACCAATAAAAAAGTTCATATGACTTTTAACGATAAAGTTAAACTTAATTAGTTAAATTAAACTATTTTTAAAAATATGAATTTTTAAAGGTTTGAAATATCTCAAATTTGGGTACTTTCGAGCCATGAAATATATATTTTAAAAAATAATGTCTAAGTGATATTTTTTTTAATTCTCTATACAAATGTTAATAATATTGTTAAAAGAGATTTAAAAAAATTCATTGTTTATATATATTTTTTAATTATTTATTCCGCGCGATCACAAGTATGCGTCGCTTAACTTTAAGTATCGCTGTCTCTCTTACTCATGCGTTGCGTATCATTTATCTTAAAAACTATTAACTTTATCAAGATTGTTAAATAGAATAATGATGTTAATAATTAAATTGTATATAATTTGTTTTAATTATTTTTTTTCTGAAATAAATTTTTCAAAAGTTATTCAAGCATTTTATACTTTTTTTTTATTCAAGCATAAATCGAAACATGTAATTAAAATTACTTTTTTATCAGTTTATATTACTTTTTTGTTATTATCACAGTAATTTTTATCATAGTCATATTTTAGTATTTTTTTTTAAAAATTCATATCTTTAAAAATATTAACTTTATCGTTAAAAATCATATGAACTTTTTTATTGGTATTTCAATGAAGAATATAAAAAAAAATCGGTTGAAAAATAACAATTCCTTGCAATTGTTTAAACAATTTCGGTTTAAACAATATGGCACCGGGTTGCGCCATGGCAACATGCATTTATATCATTAGGAGGGCAATTTGAAGAGGATCGCATAAAAAAATTGAGATCGAATAGTTTTCGGTACTCATGCGCCGGTTCCTTCTACTCTAATTAGAATAAAAAGTTGATAATAACAAAACATGATAGTTTGTAATAATAAATAATCCACTACATCGGTTAAGCATAGTGCCCATGTTGTGATAGCTAATATGAAGATTTCAATTAATAAATATAACTGTTATATCAGATATGAACAAATTTATGAAGGTTACTAGCTGCGCCCCGCGGTTTCACCCGCGTTAGTCCCAATCCCGCGGGAACTCCGGGAATAATAAAATAGCCTATATGTTATTCTGGGTCTTCAGCTACCTACATACCAAATTTCATCGTAATCGGCTTTGTAGTTTTTGCGTGAAAGAGTAACAAACATCCATACATCCATACATACAAACTTTTGCATTTATAGCATTAATAGGATTACATTTTGCTGTAAACAAGCCGACAGTGACACTGCGTGTAATAAAGGCTTCACCCACACATGTTGTGTCAACTTACGAGCTGACTTTGTGTGATTTATTAATTGTTGCTCTTTTTAATTTTTACTATTGTAAGTGAATCTACATTAAAATGGTATTTGTGCGCCTTAGCCCACTTATTAAATATCAGGGCTTAAAATCACTATTTTTTGTAAAATAAAATTATTTTAGTTTAATACATGGTGGTAATATGGTAATATATGTGTTGTTACTACATATCACTGCAGATTTTGTTAGGTTAATTAGTCTACGTATGGTGTTAATACCTCAATCGCTACCTCTACGTTAACTTCCTAGCGCCATAAGTAAGTAACGTTTAGTAATTTACGTATCGAAATCTCTAGCGTTTCTGATCTAAAATTTAGTTCTTTTTGCTACTAACAGGGGAGATGTTCAATATTTTCTTGCTTATAATTTATAGAGATAAATTGAGACTATAGCGCTACGATTTTATCGTATGGGCCCAAAACATTTTATATTCCAGTTTGGGCAGATTTAAGACCATAGTCACAGCCTTTCTCAACGTCAGAAAACAAGTCTAATTTCCATAATTTAAAAATTTAGAATTCCGTTTCCATTGATTTATCCAAGATGCGTGAATAACCAAAAGAAATGAACAAACGCGCTGAGGCAATCTGCGTTGTCAAGAGATCTAATATTAAATTTTATTTTAATAATAGCTGTTTCCATTTTCCTGCTTTAAATATATAACTCTAAGTCAGCTTTTAACAAATAGTTAAGTCACCCAACATTGCACAGCTTCACCCATTATGAAATTTAATCCGGAACGTAATAGAACGAAACGCAAGATGGCCGACACGCAATAACAAAATGATTATTTTGTTATTGACAAAAATTTAAAAATGGAGATTTCATTAAACTATAATTGCATCGCCAACAGAGAGTGTAATACTTTTGGTATCGTTTGATCGCTATTAAAATGCAAAATTAATTTTTTGAAATTATTAATAATTAATAATTATTATATTAATTGAAACTATTTTTTGAAACCCGTAATTGAAACTAATTTTACATACAATTTAATACAAAAGAAGTAGGTACATCTAAAAACCATTAAATAATAAAATAAAATTTAAGTCAGACCTTAATCAGATCAAAATCTTTTGATGTAGTGAAAAATTCTCCAAAGATGTATACTGAAAAACAAATAAATATATACCTGTGTAAATTGAATATCTTCTGCTTTCAAAGTTGTTTGAAAAATGAGCGATGTCTTGTAACATGCTAATAAACTAGCAAAAGTAGAGTTGTTGATATTGGAGCCCACTACAGATCCTTTTCCCAATAAAATTTGCAAAGTTCCGGAAATTCTAACAAACTCTTAGAGCTTTATTAGTATTTTCTATTTAACTTTAGCAGCATGAGTGAGCCGTTATGGAGTTGTTTGCTTGACCGAACACATACAGCGGCTAATTAGCTTAGGAAGCTGCTATGAAGTTATGTCTTCAAACTTACTGTATGCGGTTACTGATTTACTGACAGTATGGCTTCCGATGGAACAGCCATTCATTTGATGCAATGTTTTAATATCTTTTTTTTTCATTTTAAATTGTATATAGAGACAGTTACATGCACGCATCAATTAGTTATTTTGTTTTATAAATTGGCAGCAATTAAAAATGACTTGCGCGCGTGACATTTTGAATTCATAACGAGAATTTAAATCTACGTATTTTAAAAATATCGCTTCTGTGGTCTAGAGGTTCGGTGAAGGACATGACTCCATGAAAGAGGGAAGGGGGTTCAATCGCCGGAAAGGGAAACAAAATAATTATCTTTTTTCTATTTAAATAAAGCAACGTTGCCCGGGATCGTATATTTGCCGGGTTAGTGATAGGCTTGCCACCTATCACATTGTGGGATTTAGCCTAGTCGTGGGTGCCCTGGTTGTACCTTTGCCTCCCTATTCAGAGATATTGGCGTGGAGATACTTTTTTATACTTCACTATTTTTTTATAGTGTTAGTCACAAACCTTATAAAATTTATTAAATGTTGTTCGCATTTTAGTGAGAATTATCTCGTCTTATTTTTATTGTTCTTGTATTAATATACGTTGTATTTTTAACCGACTTCAAAAAAATGAGGAGGTTATTAATTTGGCTGGTATTTTTTTCATGAATTTACTCTGATTTTGCCCAGGTTTCTGAACCGATTTACGTAATTCTTTTTTGTTTGATGCCAAACAGTTTCGAATTCGTACTGTAAACATTTCAGATCGGGATATTAATATATATAAATAAGATCATATCAGCAATAAACGATAAAGTATTAAATAAAAATAA
This sequence comes from Calephelis nemesis, assembly GCA_002245505.1. NCBI lineage: Eukaryota > Metazoa > Arthropoda > Insecta > Lepidoptera > Riodinidae > Calephelis > Calephelis nemesis. Next base: position 14,524 of record NJDD01008595.1, read on the forward strand.
CTAAATTAAAAAAAAGGGCTTCAAAACTGAAAAGTGAAAAAAAATAGTAAAGATTAAATATTTATTATATACTAACTAGGTATAATTTATATGTACTATTTACTATATAAACCGAATTACGATGCCGATGTCAATAATACAATTAATAGTAAATGTTTAATATAGTAAACGATTGTACTTTTCCACTATACACTTTATTAAACACTTTATGTTATGCTATAGCCAATTAAGTACAAAAAAAATAATGAGTTACGTACATACGTTTTTGAACATCACATTTTTTTGTGAACATACATAGATTCTTGTAACATACATCAAGTTCTCATAAATGTATTGAGAACTGAAGGTTAATTAATTCATTGTTATCATTTCCAATGCAAGCTGTAGTAACGTAACCGTAGTGGGGATGGCTCAGCTACCGTCCGCCATTATTTTAACAGAAACAAAAACAAACAAACACTCAAACTAAAAGATTAGAAGGTGTTGTAGGGAAATTTGATACTATGGGGAATGAAAAACGTTTTAATAAAATAACACTGTATTCAATAAAATAATGGCTGCACTTTAAAAGTTCTACTGGCTTAGCACAATATGTGGGCGTGGGATAAGATGTTGTCTACTGTTGGCGTCAGTGGTTGGGGTAGTGCGCACGGAACCCTCTGGCGCCTTCCTTCAGCAACTAGAAGCAGCACCCAGAAGTAGGCAGCTGAGAAGGCGGCCGCAGAAGCACACGATAGCTTCTGGTCTAGAGTCTTGAAGCGGTGGTCTTCAAGACCCTAGACGTGTTTCGGTTAGAAGAGAACTACTTTACCTACTACCTACCTACTACCTACTTTACCTTACCTACTACCTTAGTAGCTGGTAAATTTACTATTGCTCATGGCCTAACATCCCACCTTCAGGTTGGCAACCAACTATTACCACCTGTAGGGCCTCTACGCGCCCTGAATTTCTTACCATCAGGAATTCTGTGTGCTTGTTTACCTTCCAATGTCGTAAAAAAATAAAGAAAGATTTTTAAAATTCTATCTTTAAAAAAATTTGAATTACAAAACTCATCTTTTTTAATACCAGCCAGCACAACAACAAATTAAAAAGGAAAATTATGTGTTTTAATTACGACATATTAAATGTTTAATAATTAAATTGATAACAAAATTACAAAAAATAATAGGCAACGTAATTTTAAGAATAACATTATAAAACTTAAACATAAAGTATATCAAATTAAACTCACCTATTTGTTTTACGAAAATGCTAAATATGAGATGACAACGTCATACATTAAACATATATTAATGAATTAAAAATAAAATTACCATAAAAATCAAACGTTACCTGTTCATTCACAATCAGGCATTAATAAAATTATAATTAATGTAGGAATACCATCACGCAGATATTACAGTCGGCTCGTTACCGCGACCAATGTAATTTGGTCGGAACGTCAAAAACGACTAAGGTCATATAACACACGGTTAGACTAGATATTAATCTAACAGCTACGGATAAATGAATATCAAGTAAAATACTCGTATGACATAACCCGATATGCCGACGTATCTTGATTTGGACATCTATCACTCGCCATGTCGTTCAATGGTTGACGTTTGACGATTTGGCTGACTATATTTATTTCAATCGATGTTGTAGTTCTTAAGATCAGATACAACATTTGACACGGCATTAGTTCATAGCAGGGTTTCTTTACTTTTGTAAGTGAAGCTCATCATTTACTTGGAAACTTTAGTCAGCAGATAACTCATGTTATAACTAACATAATGAAATAAAGCTATGACTAATGTGTTGCCAACCTCGCGGTTTTTACAACTTCACCGGGCTTTAGAAATAAAGCGCAGTTTTCATTTACACGTGACCTCTACTTGTTGACATATCAACATACAGGTGAGCTGAGCGCTACAGCGCCACCAGTGAATCGCAACGGAACAATAAGGACGACGAGGCCAGCTAGATCACGACGGGTCCAAGTGAAGACATGGACAAACTGCCAAAGTTGTGATCGGCACGATCGTCATTTTCCTCGCCTGATGATGTTTGACCGGCGTATCCTGATCTGCCGAGGCAAAAGAAGATTGATCGGTGACATCTCCGCCTGTGGTGATCAAAATGAAAAACTTTAATTTTTATAGAATAGAAAATATTTTTATTTACATTAATTTCACAAGAGGAACTTGTCACAAGTCTATATAATAATAAATCTACCACCGGATCGGAACGCGGCCACACACTGAGAAGATCCGGCAAGGAACAAAAGACTTGTCCTTTTTTCTTATTCTATACAAATTTGTTAGTAATACATCACACATTATTACTAGTAAGATATTGTTATGAGGAACAATTAATATTAAGCACTCTTATCCGCAAAGCAACGGTATAGTAACCTTTTTTAGGTATACAATTTCACTTTGTCATATTTTTTAAATTTATTTAATGGCAGGTCTTTCATATAATTGGAAAGTTTATTATAAAAGCGTATAAATTGGCCCATGAAATAATGGCTAACTCTGTAAAGACGGGACACACGTACAGAAAGATTATTTTTATTATATTCACACGAGGTTTATCACAATCTCTTTTAAATGAACGTAAATTCTTGTTAACATATATCAAATTTTCAAAGATGTACTGGGAAGTTACAGTCAGAATATTAACTTTTTTGATTTTTTTTTTCAGGGAAAGTATTGGGCCTAAGTTAA
>NJDD01008595.1:17839-29882 GCA_002245505.1 Calephelis nemesis
AACTTTTGACGGTAGAAAGACTGAGCTGCGAGACTTGGGTTTTTTACAGGATGTTTTTGATGGGATTATTATTACTAGTAAGAGATTGGTATGAGGAGCAATTAATCTTAAGCACTCTTATCCACAAAGCAATGGTATGGTAACCTTTTTATATAATTTCACTTTATCATATTTTTTAAATTTATTTAATGGCAGGTCTTTCATATAATTGGAAAGTTTATTATAAAAGCGTATAAATTGGCCCATGAAATAATGGCTAACTCTGTAAAGACGGGACACACGTACAGAAAGATTATTTTTATTATATTCACACGATGTTTATCACAATCTCTTTTAAATGAACGTAAATTCTTGTTAACATATATCAAATTTTCAAAGATGTACTGGAAAGTTACAGTCAGAATATTAACTTTTTTGATTTTTTTTTTTCAGGGAAAGTATTTGGCCTAAGTTAAATATTGCTCGTATGGCCCTCTTTTGTGAAACAAAATTAGTATTTACAAACAATTTTTGGCGGACAATTGCAAATGAAATAATTTTATTTAGATTTGAGTATAGATTCCCGCAAAGTGATGCCTTCTTCTATCAAGTATTTACATCGGCAGATCTCTCCCAGAGAAGCGACCATAACGCTGTGAAACTATCTAAAATTCGTATCACCATTATTAACTGTTTAATTTTCTGAAGACATTGCTGTTGACCTTCTTCTTATTGCGACTTTCTCAGTGTCCGTCCCCATTGTAACTTTTTATCTATTGTGTATAACCTAGTTCAGGAGCGGGCCCTCAATTGACAATATAAAAGAATACATTACAGAAGTTAAACTGAAAGTTAACTCTAAAAGATGTCGTGCAAAGTGCCTCGTTTATCTATACATATTATAATAAATCTATAGAAGGGTCAATTCTGTACATTGAAAATATTGAAAAAAAAAAATAACAGGGCATGTTACTGGATCGATACGAAACCCAAATATGTGATTAAACATTTTTTGTCTATTTGTCTGTCTGTCTGTATGTTCAGGCATCACGTGAAAACTAACTTTTCGATTTCGATGAAACTTGGTATAATTATACCTTATTATCCTGGACATAAAATGGGATCCTGAAAAAATACGTAGAAAAAAAAATCTTAATTTTTTAGTTCTATCACGCGAAGACCGACATCCGCGCGGGCGGAAGCTACTTGATTAATATAAATATCTGATTCATGAGAATGGCAAATGTTTTTCGGGAATGCCGAACGTATTTGCAACCACAGACTCTCTGATTAATTGGTTACCTAACAATCGTACCTAACAAATGTACCCTACATTTTAACAATATATTATTCCAAAATCCGTTTCTATTTGGACAATGATTAAAAAAAAAGTTAAACTATAGTTGATCACCAACCAGACCACTGGTTGTAATGGATGTAATGATGTTATGGATCCTGACTTAACTGTTCCTGTCGCCATAACTACTGTACCGTGTTCCTGCCCGGAGGGTAGGGTAGCAGGATTGACTTGTAATAGGCCTAACAACCCCGCCACAGGACAGCGACACACCTTTAACATCTACGGCCACTATAGGCCATTGTTATCTATTACCATCAGGAGAGCCCTGTGCTTGTTCAATGGCTTCTCACATAAAAAATAACAAACTTAGGTAATTAACAAAAAACAAGTAGAATCTGTATGTATAAACTCGGAATAGCCTCACTGTAACTGTCCATACGAGACTTATTCCAACCCTCACCCTTATTTAAGTGTCGAATATCTATTATAAATTAAAAAATACCTTTGACAGCGCTGAGTTTTTCATTTCACGGAAATAAGAAAGTAGAACAGTGGTTGACAGAGACACAACCCACGACTAGCCGAAGACGCACCAAGTCCCACAATGTAGTAGGTGGCAAGCCAATCGCCAACCGCCATTTCTAATCCCGGGAAAAGTTGAAAAAACACGTTTTCATCATCAGATAAAAATATCTAAGATTTCAATTTTACTTCACATTTGCGTAAATGTCCTTTTTAACCGACTCCAAAAAAGAAGAAGTTATTAAATCGATTTTATGTTGTTACGCAATACCTTAGTCAGTTACAGACCTATTTCGAAAGTTACTTTTTGGAAAGATTGGTAGTGATTTGTAGATAGATCACATTTTTAAGGTATGAAAAAAACTACAATTTTTTAGTTATACATAAAAATGCACAAATTTTCCTGTTGTTTCAAATTTGTTGAAATGTTAGTAAAATGTACGTTAGACAGTTTATAAATTATTATTTTTAATTAAAAAAAAATCAAATTACGACGTTCTAATGTAACAATATGTGCTCGTTTTTAGAGCTTAAATTATTATTTATGTTATTCGTGTAAACTTGTTGTAACCCGGTGTTCAATATGAGTTTGATAAACTCTTATTTTGTCCCCGTCACAAATCTCACGTCCTTCATTCAAACATGGCCACGACGTAGGCTAATGACATCAACTTCTTATGTTTAGGTCATTAAAAATATCGTTATATTAAAAAAAGGAACCTCCAAGTAAACAGAACACGTGGAAATTTAACTAGTATCTTGCTACAACTTATCCGCCCGAGATGGAAAAAAACTTGGCCCATTGAAAATGTCTAAGAAATCTTTCCACATATTTGTAGTAAACTTAGACCATTAAAAGTCGAACAATAATTATAGTTGCGGAACAATCCTGCTTAAATCACGCTGCTGTAATTAGCAATAACTATTAATCCTATTATTTTTGATGAGTTGTGGAATTTCCTTTTGCCTTTTGACCAAATATTGTAGGATTCATTTGTATTATAAGTTACCCAAATGTAGAATCCCAACATATATTTTTTTTCTTTTATATACGTGTCAAAGATTAATTATCATTAATGAATAGCTCAGAGTTTTGTATCGCTTAAGTTTATATTTACAGATAGTTACAATGACGTGCAGCCCAAAAAGATTTTCGGAATAAACAAAGGCAAGTCCCCATATCTCATTTAATTTGACATCAAATATAAGTGCTCAAATCTTATTGTTGTATCTGTCATTAAAAAGCTTCCATCTATTATGGTAATTAGCTTCGGACACGGGAATTTGTCTGAGAAGCAACTCCGCATCACCTAAAAGATGTCCCTTAAGATATTGCATTTTTAGCACATTATCCAAAGATGTTATGAATAAGGGATACGAACAAATCTCTAAAAGTCACCCATTCCGAATAATTTCCTGAGAATTTAGGTATTTCTATTTTAGGCAATTTAACACTAATCTTTACTTCTATCATTACTAGTAATGTTAGCCAAAGTATCTTTCAGTTCTGATCTATGCAAAGTGTTCTCTTCGTCAGTGTCTTCATAGATAGAACTATCGAGGTATTTATTACAAATAACCTGATATTCTTTATTTTCATTTTGTAATATCTGTTTATGAGTTAATACAAAATCTTTCAAAACTCCCTCCAATGCTTCCAATTTAGTTTTGATGTAATTTTCTGTTAAGCGATCTTTAGGCGACTTTTTAAAATTCTTTCTTGCCCTTTCTATGCTATCTCTATAACTCATTTGAATTTTTATTAATTAAGTCATATTTAACAAACTTATATACTTTTTTTTAATACAATGTAATAATATATAAACAAATTTCAAGAATACAAATTTTACAATTATTTTTAGTGTTATAGCTTTATTCTTTTAACAAGAAATTGCATATTACTAATTAAAATTAACATTAACATTTTAAAATTAGCCTGACAGAGAAAATTGGACAAGTCTAATAAATTATAGAATTTTTTCTAAGTGTTTTAAAGAACTAGTTTCTATACAAAACCGGCCGTAGGTTCCCCGTCTGTCCACTTTTTACTTATTTTTCTAAGTCAATTCTCATTACAAAAGTCAAAAAAGTAATTTATTCTGTGGCTTTAGGTATTACATTGATGATACATCTTCCAAAGTTGGTCTCTAAAACCTGCCGAGTAGGCGTACAGATTTATTATGCAAATATTTTGTATTACTTAAAAACAACGTTAATTAGAAAATTGATTGATATTATGGCGTAATAAAACGGAAAAAATTGTGCGCTAAGAATGAATTGGACTTATCGGAAGCTAAAACTCCCAAATATATCCAGCTCTACACAATACACACCACTAAACTGATTAGCACCAACAATACACATACTACTAAAAACTCAACGTACGTTTTGCTTCGTCACCAAAACATCAGGAGAATTCGACTGCACTCCACGAATGTCGAGATATATCTGCAGATACTGGCACGCGTGCATGCGACTCGCTCTATTTATAGGGTTCCACGAGTTCGCGTACGGATGTGCTTTAGTGAGTACGCGTGGTGGGGGTAGCATCGTTGTTGTTAAACATGTGTAGCAAGGGAGAATTAGTCAAATTTGTTTGTTCGTTTAACAGTGTTATTGAACCTTCGTTATTATATTTAATAATTTCTAGTTGTTCTAGTATATTTAATTTTAATCTCTTATTACAAGTATGGACTAATTCGAAAGTACGACCTGCTGCAAACGTATGCCCAGTGTCTCTAAGATGTTTTTAAAAATGCGATTTATTTGGATGAATGTTTTTGACATCCGATATGTGTTCCTTGTAACCAGACTCAAAACTACGACCAGTTTGACCAACATATACACTGTTGCATTTAGAACAATGTAGTTTGTAGATTCCTGATTTACACTTTTGTCTTTACCGTTGCATAATATGTTTCTCAAATGATTTTTGGTTTTAAATGCAACAATGATATTATTACGTTTTAAATGTCGCTGAACTTTTTCAGAAGCTCGTCCTACGTAGGTCAAACTAGATTTGAACTTAACATCTTTTTGAGATGGCACTGCATAGATTAGTCGTAAAATGTTTTTCTTTATTTTCCCCTTATGCAAACGTCTCTGAGCGTGGCGCTAAGTCGTATTCGAAGAAATTAACAAAAAATATTGCGACAAAAGTTATCTAAATCATCTGAAGTTACTAATTCAAACGGTTGCAATAATAATAATTTTTTGCATCATGCTCTGTGAGTGATTTTATACATAATGGTTTAAGTGGTTTTTTGAAACAATTAACTTAAGCGATTAAATCCCTGTCCGAAGAAAATTATTCAAGTGTTTATGATAAACATTGTATTTCACAAAAATATAGAAAAGTATACAAATTTTGTGGCAGTTAATTCAGTGATAAGATAAATTTGCTTGAAAATTAGTTTTAATACATATTGTCATTGGAAAACATAAGTCATATAACAGTTTGAATAGGTCATGAAATGAATTGAAATCATTATCGACATTGTTTTCTGCGTAAATATCGCTAAAAGTTAAACAGCTCATGTGGTTTTTAAATTTGCACACGTTCTCTTTTGAAAAATCTCTGCGTGAGATGTGATAATATTTTAAATTTTGTTTCGTTTTCACAGGACACTGAATAAGTTGATCAGTGTGATCTGATATCGCTAATTCAATAACTTTCGTAGCTGAGTTTTTGATGTTATGTATAATATTATCTACACAAGTATTACTCTTAAAGCGTGTTACACTATTTATACCAAGCTGTAGATTAAAGCTATGTAAGAGTTGCTTAAATTATGTAGAAGTTTTGTTATTAGATAAAATGTTGATATTAAAATGCCCACAAAATATTTAAGCACTCGTAATTCTTAGTATAAAATATAAAAATTTATCAAAAGCATCAAAAAAATTATTGAGAGATTTTGTACTTATTTTTGGAGATCTATACATACACATAATAAGTAAATTATATTCGTGTATATTATTACCTCAACACTCATAATTTCCCGGATCTGAATACTGCAAAGCACGATGAAGTTCAGTATATCGATATACATCTTTAATCAAAATACAAGAACCACCTCTTCTATTCGAACGAGATGAAACACTAGCAACTTTATAGTTTTCTAAATTCAAGAGATTTGTATCTTCAAAAATCATATTATGTTCTGTTATACAAAGAACATCCGGTAATACACCATTATCACCTAAGTCACTTAGACTAACTGAAAGCATACCTGACTTACTAAACAAAAATGTTAACAAAAGAATTCCAGGAAAATGTATTGAATTTTCAGCATTTTGCAGGTTACGTGAAATGGATTTTATAATGTTCTAATATACTCGTATCATATTTACAATATGCAATCGTTTGACACGGTATGATAAGTTATTTATTTCTCATTGGCTAATTCTAAGATGTTTATAGAAATTTAATAGAAAATTCCGAAAAATAATAATCCTTGTAATATAAATGCATAAACACACCGAATGATCGAAGTAGGTAGTAAACTTGATTAAGGGTTTAGGTAAGGGTATTATCACCAAAATATCTGTGTTATATTAAATAAAAACCTTACAGAAGAGTTAGACATCTGCTAGCGATTGCGGAACTCGGCAAGATGTATAATAAAAACCAAGTGCGAGTTGGACTCGGCCATGTAGGGTTCCTTAGGTTTGGAAACGGTGGTAGTGTACGGTAGATAGGACTAAAAATTAATCTACCTTTAAATTCATGTATAATAAATTATGAAACTTATGTTCGTAAATAAATAAAATGTTTATTAAAAATGTAAAAAAGTGCTGCGATTTAAATGTACATTTTTATAGAAATGAAATGAAATTCATAAATTAACTAAATATTTGCTCACCACAATGTGGTAGAATATGTTGCATTCTTAAATATCTTTTAACAACTTTTAGCACACATATTCCGCAAATAAATAATTTTCATTTCATTTCATTTCATTAGCAGCAAGTATCATATTTCGAAAATCCTTGAAAACCCAAATGAATTGCATTTTTTATCAATTCATTTCAAATACAATAGTTGCAGCTAACGTCACTAAGTTTACAAATTACACCCTTACCAACATGTAAGCAAACACGGAACATTAGCGAAATCTCTGCAAGTAACGCAGACCACAAACACAGGAAAGTAGGAAAGATTTAATTTTTTCCATACCTAAACTGTAATTTCAAGCGATACGAAGTTAGTTAGTCGGCTTGTTACAGTAATAATTTAAAATTCAGTTACTCGGTAAATAAAATATCAATGTGTCTTAACTACGGGCAACTATAAAACAAAGAATAGACAGGTACCTTGTATAATAACGCCACCTTCTTTCTTTTCTCTCTCCGTTTGATCAAAACTAACTGTGTCAGATTTGAAACTCCTTAGTGCACGTAATTTTAATATAATTAATTTAATTATTCAATAAGGTTTTAATATTGACACATACAGCCAGATTTTATTATATATATATTTTAATATTGTATAATCCATCCATCTGCCGTCCCGCCAGGCAGCTTGTAAAAGGCAAGCATAGGCTTACCGTCACTAACACCGTGACATACAACTAGGCAGTAGAGTTTCGCACGTTCTCGCCCGGATTGGAACCACCGCCTTACCTATTCCTGCCGCCATAACGTCCAATGCTTACCGTTGAAGTGTTCCGGTTCGAAGGGTAAGGTAGCCGGTAAACTTACTTTTGCTCGAGGCCTAACATCGTGACCTTAGGTTAGCAACGCACCATTACCACCTTTGGTGTCTCTAGGCAGCGTGAATTTCTTACTATCAGGAATTCCGCCTGCTTGTTTGCCTTCCATTATCATTAAAAAAACACTTCTCAACATTTTTTTTATTAAATTACAAGCAACTGGTTTAACTTCTTATAACATCTTCAACCTCCAACATAACCTGTGTGGAATTTAACTAAGAATCATCTCGGTCACGTTAGCTTCTATAACGAAATTTCACATCGAAATTGGTTCATCCGCTGAAAGCTTATGACAACAACGATTATGTCACCCCTCTTTTATTCATCGGCGATTAAAATGACAACCACAAGATATTGATTTTGACATATAGGTGTGACAACCCCAGCACTCGGTAGTGGAATAATTTATTTTTTGTCAATTTGAATTCGGGACTATGTTACTATTGTTTAACTTAACAAAACCATTGCTTAAACTAATAACGACTGCTTAAATACTGTAGTCATTGGACTACAGACAATACTTTGTTGGCATCATTACTAGGTTGATTTTTTTTTTCATTTTAAGGTTTAAGTTTAAAATGTTATATTGATTATAAGATATTTAAATCCAAATAATATTATTTAATTTGCAATTTCCCAAAAATCGCTAATTAACTAATTTTATTTGCATTTAAGTATGGATTTCCGCAAAGTAACACCTTCTTCTATCAATGTACAAGGTATTTGTCTTGCCGGCTAGGAGTTTAGGGTGGTCGGTAGACGACGATCCTCATATATTTTTGAACTTGTTGCATCTTCTTTTTTATGAAAATGAAAATAATCTATAATATCAGGACTAGGATCAGATGAAATCAACGAAGTTGTGTTGTGTTCCTAGAGGACGCGACGTTTCGGTCATTTCCGAAGCCAAAGTCATCTTTTTGCAGTTTTACTGCACTAAAATTATTCCGTAAATTTTGAAAAAATAGTGACGATTTAATACCGTTACTGAAATCTTATGTTTGTTGTTTTACGAATTACTACTATACATTTATACTTACTATAAAAATGTAATAAATTTAATAATCCCCTTGTTTTATATAGTGAAAGAGTAATTACTGTGCAGCCATTTGCCTAGTAGGTATATAAAGCCTTATTGGTGCTGCATTAGTGAAAGTATTAAGCGTTGTCGTGTTCCGTATACGTATTTGGCCAAAATTGTAGCTGGCAAAATTGCACATTAGGTCAAACAGCTCTGCCGCTGGAGCGCTATTGTCTTAAAGTGCTTGTAGAGCACGGTTGTCTCTTACAGTGAGAAGAGCAGTGTGATTACTTGATAATATATTGTCAATGGAAAAAACAAACTCAATTAATATAGTTAATTATTAGAAACTGGAATAGTTTTGTATACATATTATATTGCATAATAATAGAGCCCGTAAAGCCTAGAAAATGTAATGTTGAAAGATATAAAATAGCCACGTTGCCGAGACTGCTATTTAAAATTTTAATTTTCCCTCTTTGTGAATGCTTAATAAGTGATTTAAATTTTTATTGGTAGCTTTAAACACACTTACATTTACGGGCAAATGACTGAATTTTAGGGCTCCATTTATTGTAAGGAATTAGTACAAAACAACCACAATGAAAGCCGTTTTTTCAATCGCCACTCAAAAAGGAGATCTATTAAATTTTTCATATGTCCCTTCCTCAGACTTTATAACAGACGAATAAACTAATCAATTGAATGATGAACTTTTGAGTATCTTAAGAAGAAGATTCAAACAAGCATTACGTAATTCAGGTATAACGTATTACGTACGTAAACAAGATTTACGTAATAAATATACCGATAAATGGTCACCAGCCCTCACAGACATACACGATAGACAAAACAATATTATTACAATAAACAATATTAGTAAGGGAAAATAAAACATTTTCAATTATTCCACATTGAAATTCTCCATTTTTCAATTCCATAACTTAAAATAAGAAATTTCAATAGTTGTTTTTGTCCCTTTTATAATTATTTTCTACCCCTCTATTTTTTGTATCTTACATCCATTAAACTGTAATTATAAATTCCTTATGTTTTAAATTAATAATAATTAATAATACCTAAAACTGAATGTAATTTAAATGTTATGTAGAAATTGCATGAAAACTGTAAAAATTTAATAGTAAGTATCTTCACGTTCATATCCCCTTGAAGCGGAAGGCAGAGGCACAACCAGGGCACCCACAACTAGCTGAAGACACTAAGTCGCACAATGTGATAGGTGGGAACCGGGCACATATCCAATACCGAAAACATTTTTTTTAAATTAGAAAATTGAAAATACCACATTTTCTTTTTATTGCCCGACCCGGGATTCGGACCCGGGACCTCATGAAGTCAAATCTGACACTTGGACCGCTAGACCACAAAGGCGAAAATTTAATAATATTAATTAAAATGTGTAATATTTTAAACATTATTCCAAAAGATTTCATGACGGATTTCATGATTTATGGAGGGGTCCTGGATCTGAAGGTAGAAACCTAACAGGTCTACGTACCCCTATATATATACATATACACATCTGTGCCACAATACCATTGTTTCAATCAATTTCAGTATTGATCGCGTAAGTTTGAAATGACTAAGTTAATTTAGTTTCCAATTCAACAAGTCATTTTGGATAAATATTTCCTTTCTGAAAAGGATCTTTTGGAATGCTAAATTAAGTCCCTCTCAAAAGGGATTACACAGAGTACTACGTAATTTAATTAACTTTGCTAATACCTTTTGTGTATTTGTTTATGTATTTCAGCTTCAATAGCACCAGACTTTAATTGGTTTTGTTATTTGGAATTTTCTTTGTGATGTGAAAATTAGAAATCTCTTACATAGTGAGATTAAATAGGCTTTTGTTGAAAGTAATTGGTATTATCCTGGTTTTATGGTGGTTTTAAGATAAGTAGTAATTTATCTCGAAACGTTACTGTTTTTACCATTTTACTACCTACATAGTAAACCAAGCGCAATAGCAGTACCGCTTTAAAAGCACATTTAAGTTACCAGCGGTTGGTAGTCACGTTCTAAGAAATAGTTGACCGCAGGCAACTGCTGGCGTCTCCTGGCTTTAGGGTTCCCAGCCGTCCGGTTTCGGAAGAGACAGTCACTATGTTTTAGAACGACTTATTGGGGTCAGGTGACCTCGTTGTTCGATACATAACGTGCTAACTTGTACACATTATTTATGATCCTCACCATATTAAAACAACAAACAAGTTCTATTGCATCTATGTAGTGATGGTTGTCTATAAATATTAAGAGAGCCTATTAACTAATAAAACAATTTCAAATTCAAAACAGAATGCATAAAATACATCAAATTGAATGAAAAAAAAAATTATAGTATTATTTAAAAAAATAACTAAGGCCCACTTGCACGGTTTTGAGTTAAATATTTAACTCAAAGTTAGCTTCTAACATAGGACTAATTCAGTACATATTTGACAGTTTAACACGTTATTAAACTTAACTCAGGAAACTGCAATTGGCCCTTAGTCGCTTTGATATCTAGCTTAACTACAAAAATAAAAATAATTTTCTATAAATTCAAATGAAAAATTTTGTTTCAGGGAAATACATTTCATCGTATGAAAGCGCAGAGTATGATAAGATAGTATAGTTAGGCCCACTTGCACGGAATCACATTTGACACTGACACTGAGTTAAACTGTCAAATATAAGGTGATTTAACCCGAGTTAGACGTTAACTCAATGTTAAAGACTTAAACCAGGAACGTGCAAGTGGCCCTTAATATATTATATTACATTTACTGTTCCTCTTATCTGTCAAATAAGTATTTATCAACTGAAACGTAATCAACTGAAACGTAGCGCCCCGCGTCTTTATTTTTTTGTTTGAACTTATAGAAAAATATTTTCCAGTGTAGCTTGATAGAAAAGACAGTTCTTTATTTTTTTAAGATACTATTTATTTTTGCCTTTTTAGTCTTTAGCGATTCAAGTACTCATTAACGAAGAATTAGCTTTTTAATGGGTACATCATATAATATTATAATAATAAAGAGGAAAGATTTGATTGATTGTTTGTATTGAATAGGCTCCGCAACTATTGCACCTATTTCAATACTACTAACCCTGTTACAATATTTAACACCAGCTGACCTGGCGAACTTCGTCTAGCCTGACATAAACAGCGACCTATCTTTCTTCTACAGGTGCCGACTTCTCTAACCATTCTTCAACTCGGCTTGGTTGCTCCTCTTCTTCGTCGGAGCCCTCGGGTGAGTCGTCGCCACTGCCGGCGGCGCGTGCCTTGTCTAGCTTGAATTGAGCGAGCGCGATCGACGCACGTATTTCTTCCAGCTTGAGGGCGGCGATCTTCTTCTGGGCTCCTAGTTCAGCAAGCTTCCTCTTGCTGGCCCCAGATTGGCGAGAAGATGCTCGCTTCTTCGTCTTCATGGTGTCGCTCGTAGTGGTAGCGGTTACTTCAGTGCTCGTCGTTGTATTTTGAGGCAGGTTTGACTAGAC
>NJDD01008611.1:0-19650 GCA_002245505.1 Calephelis nemesis
AAATAGTTAGAACTAGATGGCGCTAGCATTTACATTTTGATATGCAATTTTAACATATTATCCGGCCAACTGCTCGCAGCTACAAATAGAAAATTATCAATATTGGCCGTAGGTAGGTACATATAACGGCCGGCACGGTGGCTTCTTTGTGAGCTAGGTACCTACCTAGAATAGCTATCTCGCGAGGTGCTTGCAGGTCTCGAAACCGCTTACCCTTCCAAAAAAAAAGCGGGTATTTTTGACACTGGTTTTGAGTGACCGGTTGGAGACGAACGGCTTAACCGTTAAGCCGTTCGTGATTGAAATTCGCGCAACGCGCGATTTATAATTTTTTTACTCGGAAAAAAATCAATTAAATGAATATATTTTTACCTACTAGGTACTACATATTGCACTACTAATTAAATTACATTTATACTACTAATTAAAGCAATGTGTGCAAACAGCAAAAAATCGTGTCATTCCGTAACCATTCAAAAATAACAAAAATGCACAACTTTTATGCCTATTCAAGTTTTCACTTCTGCTGCTGGTAGTTACTTTCGCAATATAAAAAGTAATACAATAATAACTCTTTTTCTTACCCCAAACGGAAAACGAGGAACACTGTTTGAACGGCTATGGCTTCGTAGCTTTTGAACGGATAGATCGATTTCGATGCGGTTTTTATTGTTTTAAAGCGGGCGTTCATTATTTCTTAGCCGCAATATATTTAGGTTTCGTCAGGGGTTCTTTGAAATTATAATTTTAGGATTATTGTTAAGTTAGTCATTAACAGGAGCAAGTTTATATAAATAAAGATAATTCACTATTCATAGCGAGGACTGCTTAACGTCTATTGGCTCGTCTAGGAATTTATAGGTACATAATACAAAGGTATAAATACCTAGGTAGGCAATCTCTTTTTCTCTTGGTTATTCAAACATCGGATCAGTAAATTTTGTTAATTCTTTGTTTGTTATACTTGAAATTACACAAAATAAAAAATATTAATTCAGTGCAAACGGCCCTTATTAGAAACCGAGTTTTGAATTATTTTCAACATAGGTATCATAGATTAGCAGGTAAGTAGGTATAATCGGCCATACTGGTTAGGGAAATACGAGCGGATTTTATGTGTTGCCATATTTCAAAAATTCAAAACAAAAAGCCTGTACTTTAGGTATATGTTACAAAGTAAACAGAAAAGTTGGTTAATGCTCAATTTTTACTCAGTTATGTTACTACCGAAAGAGACTTTGAATGCTGCCCTTATGAACAAAAATCTTGTATTGCAATATAATTATAATATATATTTCAATACAAGATTAAAAATATAATTATAATATAATAATAATGAATTATGACGTATTGACATAAAAATCGAGTGGCGTGTAGCAAACGCGACCTTGTTCATCATGTCACCCGCCGATATCGGGACTACCAAAGTGGGCGGCGTGTGCCAAACGACAAACAAAGCAGTGTCCAGTAGCTCTGCATGAAAGTAAAGGGCGTTGTTGCGCGATACCTAGTCTATGACGCAGCATACAAAATCACTACTTTCTCCCCTTGATGGTCCGGGCTCCTTTGAAGAATAGATCATCTGCCTTTCTGCCAAGCAGCTCGTAAAAGGAGAGCGAAGGCTTACTGTCACTAACACCGTGACATCTGACTAGGTGGTAGAGTTTCGCAGCGACTCACCTGGATTGGTACCACCGCCTTACCTATTCCTTCCGCCATAACGTGTCATGACGTGTTCCGGTTGGGAGGGTAAGGTAGCTGGTAAACTTACTTTTGCCCAAGGCCTAACGGCCCGGCCTCAGGTTGGCAACGCACCATTACCACTTTTGGTGTCTCTAGGCGGCGGAAATTTCTTACCATCAGGAAATCCGTCTGCTTGTTTGCCTTCTAATATCATAAAAAAAAACTTAAGTAGGTATACCTACTTTTAAATTTCCTAAATTTTGCAAAAAAAATTGTTATTTTACGTGTTTTCTTTATACATTTGTACATTGTATTTTTCTTTGTTCAGTTATCAGAACTTGTTTTGTAATACATATATTTGTAATACTTTAAGAATTCATTTGTTTAAATAATATGTATACTTAAACATACAATGTGTATTTTTGTAACAAATTCTTGACAAACATATTCTAAAAATAAAGAGTGTTTATTCTATTTCTTTTATTTCATATCAATAATTTTTATGATATTGGAAGGCAAACCTATTTTATAAGGCTATGGTGAGAATAAATTTGGTTTAATGTAATCTGTCTGTATCACAGTGTACCTAATATAATACCAGCTTAAACTTTAGAGTATGTACTTGAATCTTTGTTTATTAACAAAACAGTAAGAGTCCAACTCGCACTTCGCCTGTTTCAAGAGTTTCTATGGGTACCTAAAGAGGTTTATTAGAATAGCCTAACTACGCAAAGAATATAGATTTGAAAGTAATTCGCAATATGTAACACTATTTTTTTCTAAACTTCAAATAGGCACCTAAATGCAGCTAAGAGCCATTTCGATCACGTCATCTTTGAAACTAAAAAAAACTATTCAAAAATTAGGAAGCCACAGATTATATTCGTTAAATTCCCAACATAATTCTTTTGCATGTTTAATGATACGTCTTGCATAATATCAGAGGAAAGCAAAGATTAATAGCTATGTATCAAAGACATTTTTTTCAATCTCTAATAATATTTTTTTCTTATTAATGTACTAATAAAATACTGTAACAAAAATGTGTTTTGGTTGAAAACTTATCAATTGCCCTCCTCCTCCTCCTACCATTAAGAGGCCTAGCATCCGGCCGCAAGACAGCGACACACCTATGGTTTCCATAACATCTATGGTTTCCATAAGCCACGGTTGTCTCTTACCATTAAGACAGACATGTGTGCTTTTCACCGTCTGTTGCCTTACAAAAAAACTTTTTAATAATACCACTAGTACCTACTCAAATCTTTTTTTTAATAAACAGCCATTGATGGCAGGCTAGATTTTTTAAAATATTAAAAAAAAATTAAGTTACGGGATTTGAACCTATGCCTATTCTAACTCAGGCGAATGCTATAACCGTTACACCACGCGGAGATTGAAGATTGGGATAAAAATAACTATTAAAGCTAACTAACCGCAAGGCTCTGGTTCGATTCTTAATGCTTGCAAACATTTATGTGATAAAAAGTCTGTATTTTTGGTGTCTGGGTATTTATTACACTTATATTGGTATCTATATAATATTTCTTTGTATTTAGCAAAAACCAAGGAAATATTATTAATTGGCTCTGGTATTAGTATCGATGTCTAACACCCAGAAAGTATAGAATTTGCTTATTTTGGAGTTAGATCAATTTGTGTACTTAATTTGTTCAAGGATATTAATTTATTTATTGTTAAAACTTAATATGTTGGCAAAATAATTCTGACCCAAATTAAGCAATTACCTAGGTAAGCATACATAATAATTATTCTTGTGTTGTGTCAGAGATTAGTAAATATATAATACATAGAAATAGTTAAGTACCTACCTAAATGTTAGAATAAATTATTTAATGAACACCCAGACCCGGAAATGACTTAAGTATGTAGGTATTTATTAAACAAAATTAAACAGGTCAATGAAACAAATTAAATCTGGGTCTCTCAACCTGTGTTTTTAATTTAATTTGTTATTAGGCAACACATTTATCCACTAAACCATACTGACGTTAAATTAGAATACGAAAATATCTTAATAAAATATCCTACTTGCAAGAGCTAATTTGTAATAAATAAAAAATATGAATCCTGCAACCATAATAATTATGCGCCATCTAGCTAATTAATGTGAGTTATTTCTTCAACTCTCCTACATCATATTCACCTGTCATATATATATATATTTAGTTATGTCATATATTTAGTTAGAATTCCGGGGAACGATTTTAATGTATGACATTGTCAATCTATTATATTTACTAATCTCTGCTAATATTAAAAAGCTAAAGAGTTTGTTTGTTTGTTTGCTTGAACTTTCAGTGTTAGAAAGTCCATTCATTGAAGAAGGCTATAGGCTTATACATCATCACGCTAAGATCAATAGGAGCGGAGCACCAATGATAAATGTTTTAAAATCGGATTATACTCGGACTTTTTTCTATTGAACGCATACGCTGCGTTAACGGTGAAAATTTGTAAAAATCATGTATGAAAGAATTGTTCCCCTTTAAAAGTTCTAAAAAAAGTTCGCGACAGCACATTTCTATCTTTTAAGGTTAGCTTCCTATATCCTTTTTTTATGCTAACCAAATTTGTTTCAAAATAATACATTATTTGTGAAGGTTATTTTATAAGCACGATGTTAATCATTATCCAAAAAAATTCATTCATCACTAGTATTTAATTTAAAACAAAATTGCATTTCACATCACTAGATTTGAATAATTGTCTTAGGAGATATCGCAGTTTTAAAATAGCACTATCAAATAGAATATAATCACTACGTTAACACTATAGTTTAAAGACCGCGCGACACAGACGCGTGGTATGTGCGTGGTTCAGGTTGACTCCTAATGGAAAGGTTGTGGTAAGTGCACTACTTTCTAAATTTATCATTTCCAGAACATCATCGTGTAATACTTTTGAGATGATATTTAAATAAAAATAGATCAAAGTTTGAAAAAGGACTTAGGCAGTTTTTCATCTCAAAATTTCAACGGGTAGGATTAGTTGGAGAGTTAAATATTAAATAAATAGACTACGCGGGCGAAGCCGCGGGTAGCAGCTAGTTAACTATAAACCTCCGAAACTCTGATTTTTTTAACAATATTTGCCTGAACTTTGGCTGTTTATAATGAACTCATAATTAGTTAAACTAAAGAAAATATTTTGACAAAAACCTTGCAAATGTAATAGAGATTTTAAATAACAAACATTTTTTTCACGAACTTTTAAGAATTTCTAAAACACGCATTTCCTGGAACATGTTTTATGAAATTTATTTACACTATTTTTCGTTCAACATTATCATGTTCTCACTTTTTTGAAATTTACCGAATGCAAACCGAGCTCTCAGGCTATCTCTCATTTTTTGCTGTGCTTCTTTTTCCTACATTGCACTGGATGAAACAACAAACTTTTCAATCACGCTAGCGTTGATGCCGGGAAGGGCCCTCTTAATATTATTGTTTTAAAACGATAAATTGTTGATGCAGAAACTGGTTTTCCAGTGGAATATTCTACCCAGAGACATTTCTCAGCCAGGAACACTGTGAAGCGCACAATAGGACTCTAAAAAGCTAGATGGAGGTGTTTATTGCGACACAGGGCTTTGCATTATAATCCCCAATCTGCCACCAAAATAATAAATATAAATGTGGTATCGTGGGACACCAGGTAGAAATGAAGTTCTCCGGCTAATGTATAATGGAATCAATTCATGAGTATATACTATGCATTGGCGGGGTGGAGTGAGGGAGAAAAAGAAAGGTATTATACACTACTCGCTTGTGCATACGACTGTCGCGCCTGCGCACGTCTCATTTAACGGTTTTATTTCACCGTTTATTTCTTACGGTTTTTACTATCATATTTTTTTCAGTTCGGCCGCGTAGCAAAATCCCTATTTCCGCCAAGCCTGCCATAAGGAAATTCGTCCCAATATATTATGTCTGTTGTGTTCTGCATAACTTGTGCACAGTGCAATAAAAACAATTGTCCCGAACATGATTTAATTGAGAATAATGTAGGACGGGAGGAACGCATTAATACTACAAGCAATGACACCCAGCCATCAGGACTGTCACAAAGTGATGAAGTACAATGCGGTCAAGCAGCCAGACAATGTCTAGTTCAATCTTTGGGGATTAGTAGAAGGCAAAGATAAATATAATTTAGTACTTTATAACTACTAAAGTAAAACTTTTATTACACCGTCTCAAATTTGTTGGTATGTGTGTCGCATGTCGGGTGACAGTGACATCAGAACTCAGAGCACCCGAGGCCAATATGGTAGGGTCTACAGTTTATAGATATAGATCAAGTTTCACTTTACCCGTGGTTTCATAAAACCACACATTTTTTTTATTATTTCCCCCTTTTTTCTAGAACCTGACGGGAAAACCTGGAGTGTTATAAGTTTGCCGTGTCTATGGCATTATTACTACTGAACAAATAGACTGATTTTGTTTAAAGCTGACGAGATTGAAATTACTCTGAACTAAATTATGTATCTACTTATAGGTTTTGTTAGAGGTTATTCAACATTTTCAATTTTAGGACTATATTTACATATCCCAGTTCCCACTATTTTTTAACATTATAAATCTGGAAGTTCGTTTGTTTGTTTGTTCCCTCTTCACGTCAAACCCCTGGACCGATCTGAATGAAAATTGGTATAGGGGTAGTTTAGGAGCCTGAGAGTAACATAAAGAACGTAGGCTACTTTTTATCTTAAAATTTTAACGAGCATCGTTGGAGAGCTAAATATTAAGCTTCACCCGCGTGAATACTAATATTCAAGCGGGTGAAGCCTCCGGTAGCTAGTCTTTAATATAAGAATGAATTGCTAAATGTGTTGGTAAGGGCATAACTTCCGAATGACTGAACCGATTCAGCCAATTCTTTTTTATAATGTTAGTTATTGTCAGAAAAAAGGTTCTTATGAAGAGGAAAAACTGAAAATTGCAGGGATAATTAAAAAAAAACAATAAAACGAAGTTCGCCGTGACAGCTATTTTAATAATAAATACAATCTTGATTAGTACAACACCCTTAGCTATTATTACTATAACGGCATCAGTGCTAGATAATGTCGTGTTCCACTTGAGAGTGAATTGAAGAAAGATGCTCACCACTTCTTGATTCTTTCTTCTCGATGCTTAAATTACAATGGGGCCCTCATATTGAGAAACTGGCAAATAGGCTTAGTTCAGCAGCATTTGCAGTAAAAAAAATAAGAACATTAACAGATGTTGAAACGGCCCGAATAGTGTATTTTAGCTATTTTCATAGTTTAATGTCTTACGGGATACTTCTTTAGGGAAATTCTGCAGATATAAGTAGGTACTATATTTGTATTACAAAAAAGAGCCATTAGAGCTATTTATAATCTTAATGTAAGGGATTCCCTGCGTGAAAAATTCAAAGAAATAAATATTTTAACCTGCAGTTCTCAATACATTTATGAGAATTTAATGTATGTCAAAAAAAAATCTGTGTATGTTTACCAAAAAATGTGATGTTCACAATGTAAATACGAGAGATAAAAATAATCTAGCCGTAGGTATACAAAACTCGTCTTCATAAAATTGGTAAATCCTTTTTCGGTCAATGTATACGTTTTTACAATAAGCTGCCCATTGATATTAGAGATCTACCTATTAATAAGTTTAAAAAATGTATCAAAGCAAAACTATGTCAAAAAGGCTATTATACGGTCTCAGATTATTTGGAAGATGAACATGCTTGGGGATAGAGATTTCAATCTCCCACTGCAATTTGTAATGTAATTTGTTGTACCTTTTATTTAAGTTAAAATTAGATTGTAATTTGTATTTTTAAGCTAGATTATATTGTAAATATTATTATTGAAAAAAGACAAGCCCGCTGAGTTTCTTTCGCCGGATCTTCTCAGTGTGAGGCCGCGATTCCGATCCGGTGGTAGTTTAAAAAAATGTCGACGCGCATAAATACCACTTGTATGGTTCATGTGAATAAAGAATATTCTGATTCTGATTCGAACTTGAGCTGAAAAAGCTCCATTACCATCTTTGGTGTCTACAGGCATTATGTATTTTTTTACCTTTTAGGAGATCTGTGTGATTGTTTGACTTCCAAAACCATAAAAAATAGTATCTATGGAAAAATAAAATGAGGTACTTCAGTGGTGACGAACAAAAAGAAGTGTTTTTTGAAAATGTTTTATTCTAATCGAATAATATAACATTCTAGTTGACATATAGTAAAAAAAAGTATCTTCACGCCCATATCCCCGAAGAGGTAGGCTAAATGTGATAGGTGGCAAGCCTATCGCCAACCGGGCACATTTCCAATCCCGACCAACATTTTGTAATTAGAAAATTGGAAAAATCCATTTTCTTTTTGTTGGCCGACCCGGGATTCGAACCCGGGACCTCATGCAGTCAAGTCCAATACCCGGACCGCTAGACCACACAGGCGACATATAGTAGGTACTCAATATTCTCAATAGGTGGCATTAGTAGTTTCATTTGATGAATGTAATGTAATGAATTGTAAATTTCAATAGAATTTAAAAATGATATTGGCTAAATACGTCGTGAAAAACGATTGAAAGCCATATTTACAAAAGGAAAGAAGAATTCAAACATAAATAATTGCAAAGCACTGTCAAGCAACTTGCCCGTTTAGGGTTCCACCACCATACATCTATTCCTTCTCTTTCGCCCATTAATAAATTAATAATGTATTTCTAAAAATGGATTTCAAGCAATCGAGATAGCTGCGTATCCGCCGGCCTATCCTATACCTAATTGCCATATATATCCAGTCCACAGATATGTTATTGGCAAGCGATAACATAAAAATGGATCAAAATATCAATCTTGGACAGCAAGTTTTGGAATAAGATTGATTATTAATATTGGCTGATGCCCGATGACTGTCAGGACTGCCCGTAAGGTAGGGTAGCCGGTAGACTTTCACAATAGGCCTAACACCCCAGCCAAAGGGCAGCGACGCACCCGTAACATTTATGGTGTGTACATAGAACACGGTTATCTCTTACCATAAAGAGAGCCGTGTGATTATTCCCTTGTTTTGCTTTGTTTTTGTTAAAAATACTGCTAGTGCAGTAATTTATTTTAGATTCAAAAATGAAAAAATGTAATCGATTTATTAAAAATGTAATATTATTTTTAAAAGTAACTATGGAAATATATTGGTATAACTGGGTTACTCACAAAGAATAAACTATAAAAAATAAAACTATAACATAACAAGTTTCATGGAAAATCAAATACAGAGTTCTATTAAGGATATATATGTAAAATAATTTGGAAAGCATTTTAAAGATTTTTCGCTTGTGCAATTTCGTTAAAAAAAATTAATATCTTCACGCCCATATGCCCGAAGAGGTAGGCAGAGGCACAACCAGGGCACCCACGACTAGCCGAATACACTAAGTCCCACAATGTGATAGTTGGCAAGCCGGGCACATGTCCAATCCCGAGCAACAATTTTTTTTACTACAAAATTGGAAAAACCAAATTTTCTTTTTGTTGCCCGACCCGGGATTCGGACCTTGGACCTCATGCAGTCAAGTCCAACACCTAAACCGCTAGACCACAGGGAAATTTTGTTAACACAACTAAATTAGTAGCTGGTTTAGCTGCAACTCTCTATTCTTCTATCAGTATCGGCCACTGTCACTCTGTAAGTCTGCTACTTGATGATGCACTTGTCGATAATCACAATGTCTGGAACTTCTGGTATCTGTCAAAAACAGTCAAGGATAAATTATAACTACCTACACTATTTTTATAAATAGGTATCAAAAAAACTATTTTGATTTCAGGCTTCCTTTAATAATAGACCTACTGCCTATCTACTACGCCGGTAGTAAGAGATGATCTTAATTTGATATGGTACATAAAATACAATTTACGTAAATTCAACTCCCTGTATACATTTGCTAAGTGGTTCGCGCAACTTACCTACTTGACGAATGTGTGCTCAAAGATTCAAAGTTTTATACGGTATCTAGAAGACATATTGGCCGCTGGTCTTAAGTATTAAGCTATAGCGTTTGAAGAGCATTTAAATATGATATGAACTATGCTAATATAGATTAGGTTCCAGATAAACTCCAAAAATACTAAACCGATTTTAATAAAATTTTCTGTTTGCAATTTGATAAATTTTAAAAGACAGGGTAATTTTATCTTTAATAAAAGTTCTACATCGAGCGAAGCCGCGGACAACACGTATTATTTTAGATCTTATGAGATCTTGCAACAACTTGCCCAAATTGGTACCAATGCCAGTACCTATTCCTGTCACAATAGCGACATTGCTTGCCAATGTCGTGTTGCGGTTTTGAGGGTGTCCGTATAATAGGTACTTACGCAAAATATTTACCATCCCAGCTTCAGGATGACAATCCATTATAACCTATGGTGTATATGGGCGTGATTTGTATGTTTATATAAATAAATACACCTACAGACATATTTTCTTGTAATACTGACTAGATAGAGCTGATGCTTGTCTAGCTGTAGGCATACTCCCAGCTTGTGTGGGGAAAGGTATAAGTTTGTATTGAACTAGACACGCAGCATTAATAAGGCTTCAGGTTCCTAAGAAATATAAAAAAATAAAATTTAGTTTTTAACCGAGTTAAAAAAAAACGAGGAGGTTATCAATTTATCGGGTGCATTTTTTTATGTATGTAACCGATTTCTCCGAGGTTTCTGAACCGATTTACGTAATTCCTTTTTTTGTTTGATGCGGTATTTTTAATTTAGTCCATAAAAATGATTCAGGTAGGCCTATAAGTTTTTATTTTATGAGCATTTTTTATCTATGTTAATTATTGTTAAATTTAATCATATCAGCAATAAACTAAAAAGTAATAAATAAAAATAAATACGTTAATTAAAACCGACTTCAAAACTTAAAAGAAAATAAATAATAAAATTTAATATTAAGTAATTATATAGATATGTACTACTTACATGTAATAATTATTAATAGGTTTGAAGTAAGTGCCAATCAAATTTAATACTTATTTAGGTATCTAATCACCTGTGTTTCCTTGTCCAAACCAAAGATCATCCAGGTACGTACCTACCTACCTACTTACGTACTTATGCTTTAAAAGACTAGGTTGATTTTTAGGGTTCCGTCACTACTTAAAAGCCAAAAAACGGAACCCTTATAAATGACTAAATTTAAAAAAAACGAAATAAGGGGACCTTAAAAAAATGTGGATCTTACGAAGATTTCGCAAATCATTAGATGAGATAGAGATTTGGATGATTGTAGATAAATCGACAAACTTCGACATCTAGCCATTTCGTTGACTAACTTATTATCTACTAGAAAGTAAGTAGGTAGTAGGTATAGTAGGTAAGTGATTCATAGGTTTTTAAGTAGGTACCATTTCTTGATTAAGATGTAAAATTTATTTAGAGGCTTGTAGAGTTAGGTAGTGTACCTACATTTACAAGATGGCTACACATGACATCTGATAACTTTTGTCAGTGCAATCCGTATGGACTCGTCTTGGCAACATTTTACATGGAAATGTTTTTTATAAGACAGGACGGGTTACCATTAGCTCTTAAAATATTATTTTAATAATACTTATTGTCATCGGAGAAAGACAACCTTAAGATATAGTTAGACATAAAGTTAGCATACAGTGGACATTTAGCAACATGGAAATAATACTGCTATAATCGTTAATGGTACCCTGGGAAGCGTTCGACTAATCATCTAGTGCTGTAAAACCTCGTCTTTGGTCGTAGTGACTATATTTTACGTACCTTCCTACACGTAGCGCCATCTAGTTTTAGTGGGGGCAAATGCTGGAAATTTAATTTTAATAATTTACATCTATTATTTATTTAGGTATTTATTACACCAACAAAGCTCTTTTGAAGGTACCTATAGGGTATAGGTAGGTATATGTACGAAATCATACTTTAGATATGGAACTCAGAGTTATTTAAGGTCAGAGCTATTATTTAAGGTCGGTATTTGTATTTTTAGATATTTAAGTAACTACAGATATTTTGTAAATATTTAGGATTTTATTCGTTAGGCGCAAACTGGAAGAGTAGTTTTGCTATAAATTAATCCTCGCGTAGATACCTACCTTTTTTTGATAGGTATGTACCTAAGTATAAACATGTTTAATTATTACCTAGGCACAGCCTTTATCAGTGGCAGTAGTTCGCAGCGTGTTTGTCTATCTGTTTGCATGCTATCGCCTGTAACACCATTGGACCAATTCCTATACCTACAGAGTATTAAAATTATGCATACCTAGATATATATAAGTACCTAGTGTGCTGGGTTCGTTTAAATAACCAATCTACCTACTTAGATATTAGGTACAGCACATTATTGTAGGTACCTACTACCTACTTGTGGTCTAGTCCAAGTAGGTAGGTACCACATTGACCGGTCGATTTATATTTAGATACTTAGGCAATCCTTTTGCAAAATCAGGGGTTTTCGGTTTTTTTTAACGTTAATCCTTGACAATCGTACCTCCATGAGGCTCGTATTTACCTAAGTAGGACCGTAGGACCGTGTTTGGGACTGTCATTGGCAAAGGGATGATCTTTTTCAATAAAAATAAAAAGGTCAACGTGGATGCAACTGAAGTGTTTAATGGGATGGTAATATCTAGAGACCAGATGTGCTATTGCATTTTTGCGTATGCATTTGCATATTTAAGCCATTTTCAGCACTAATAGCAAATTTTTCCTAAGATCTGGTGATAATGCATATTATTATCATCGATATAAGTATTTTACAGTATTTTTCGAGCGCAGCGCACTCAGCAGCCGCGCATCTTTTGTTTTGGTATGTTAATAAAATGAAAGAGACAAAAGATCGGTGTAAGAGTAGTAGAGTAGTGGGAGGAAAGAGTAGTGCAGTAGGCGAGCACGACTCGCCTACTGCACTACTCTTTCCTCCCACCTACCTACTAAGCATGCTATTGATTCAATCTATACCTACATAGTAATATAGGTAGGTAATAAATCTGTAGAAGGGTCAATTCTGTACATTAAAATTATTAAAAAAATAAATAGCAGGGGGTGTTACTGCATCGATACCAAACCCAAATATGTTATAAAAAAAAATCGTCTGTCTGTCTGTGTGTTCAGGCGTCACGTGAAAACTAACGGTACGATTTCGATGAAACTTGGTATAATTATACCTTATTATCCTGGGCATAAAACGGGATACTTTTTATCCTAAAAAAATAAGAAAAAAAACTTAATTTTTCAGTTTTATCACGCTAAGACCGACATCTGCGCGGACGGAGTTGCCGGCGGAAGCTAGTTACAAATATAAGCGCTAACATATCAGCAAAATTCAAATTCTGCCCAGTTACTACCTCAGTAGATGTGGACCGATTCTTTTCGACCCATAAACATATTTTGAATGATCGAAGAATGAATCTTACCACTGAAAATTTAGAACAATAGGTAGGTACTTGATTGTTTATGTTTTCAAAAATATTAAGGACCTAATGTTACATGTTACTGTTATATCGTCTACCAATGGATAGTTTACTAAATATACCTACTTAGGTATGTACGGTGATATTGTAATAAAAAAACTAAAACTTAACAGTATTTTATTTTATTAAAAAACAATAATTACATAGATACTTACATACCAAATTAATTAAGTAAAACTTAAAACAAGTTTAAACTTAAATCTAAAGGAATATCTAATATATACAAAAAATACTCATGTAATGTTGCATATTCTGTCACTTTTTGTGCATATTTCAAGCATTTTTCATGCATATTTCAAGCTTTTTATGTTGCATACAATCCGGTCTTTAGTAATATCTATCCTGCCTACATAAAATTTAAAGTAAACGCTTCGTGCGCTCGTTGCTCTCAAACAACTGCAAGGCGTAAACGGACTGACTGGCCGACCAACAAAAGTCCAAAGCATTTCCAGCAGACAGAACCTATGAATTTAGAATATAAGTGGTTAAATCAAGGGAAAGCAGAAACATTTTAAAATTTCTGTCAGTTTTCTAAATACATCAACTATATCATCTCACATAAATGTACAGAATTACAAAGTTAGTTAAGGATGAACCCTTATGCTTATGCCTTAGCGTACGCTAAAATACGTCAGCAATATAATGTGTTTTTCATACAAAGCAATCATGGATCTTGGTGACAAAAATACACAAGATTAACATTAATATGTTTTATAAGACTAGTTTTTCCAAAACACGATTCATTTCACTTTGTTCGATAGAAAAAAATCAAAAAGTTAACCCTTTTTTGAAAGCAAAACCCAACTGTCTACTTCAATTATGAAAACATTGACACAGATTTAACATAAACATAGATAAGTACTATACCTAAAAGATAAGTGTTTCAGTTTTTATACTTTTTTTTCAATTATTAATTCAATTACTTTTATAGTGTCAAAAATAGTGATTTGTCGCTTAAGACGTTTACTTTAGAGCGCAATATTTCATAGAAATCATGGAATGGGGGAGTGCGGCGATTGGTTCTTTTGGCTGACTAAGTATGGGGCCTTAAAGTTTGCAGTTAGAGAGTCATTATAAGTAGATACATTACAAGTAATGAAATAATACTTAGTTGTAGGTACCTAGATAATGTATGAGGCATAACGGGAAGGGGTTATAGAGTAGGAACACACCCTGTGTCCACCCCATGTCACTGTACAACATTCACCTAGGTACAGTGACGTAGCTAAGCGTGGGCGAAGGCCTACCTAAAGAGGCCTCGCACTATCTGATTTAAAATTTTTGTTTAATTATAAATTAAATAAAATCCTGAAAAATATTGGCCTTACTCTTCTGTAACTGAAATACAAAGTAGGTATGTAGACAATGCCTGTAAGTACAGTTATCGCACAAAGAATTCTTTCTAAATTATAATTATTAAAAACTACCAAAGAAACAGCATGAAGCAGGAACGACTGTCTACTTCCGCAATACTTTCCAATATAAGCAGAATTAGCTGCAAAAATCAATAACAAATCCTTACAAGAGGATTTTGTAAAGAAAATAGCCGAAGAACATTACTTTTGTAAAACTGTAATTTAATAGGTTTAAAAAAGTCTACTTAGTTATTGTACTAGAGAGTAAGAATAAAAATAAAACCTTTTTTTGAAATGTATTTGTTTTAAATACTCTCCTTGGAGTTTTGGCGCCATCGAGAGAAAAGATGGTCAAAGTTTTTTCATAATTATTGAATTTCGTATTATATCGTGTTTAGCGTATCGTGTATTTCCTCGTTGCCGCCAAATTTCCTTACGTGAGCTTATTGTATTGAGGCCGCCGCTTTACTCAAGAGCCTGACATGACTTACTGACGACTTATGACTGATTACTAATTATAATTGATCAGAATTCATATAAAATTCGATGCAAATTTCTACTTGACGAATGGCAAAATAGGTACTAACGTGAAGACCAAAACTTAAAGAAAGAAAAAAGAATACTCTCCTATCCATCTCTCGTAGCGCTTATATTTTTTTCACTATTAGTAAAGTAGGTATGATGTCATATTTGGTAAGACCATGGTGTCCATCCATCCACCATCTTTACATATACCTATAATTTTTGTGTTTGTGTTTTTATCACAGAACTCCTTCTAGACGACTGGATCGATGTTGATGAAACTTTGTGTGTTCAAAGGAATTCGAGAATGGTTTAGATTCGCAATTTGGTCTCCTGGAAAATGTTTTTTGTTGTTGATTTTGGAATGTTTCACATCGGATCCGACAGACTGCGCTACTGTCTAAGCATTAATGTCAAGCGATACGAAGTTTGCTGAGTCAGCTAGTATAAGTAGAAGATAAAGTTTTAAGGTTGCTTTTGGAAACGAAAGGACCTTTCCTTTACTTTCCTTTAGAGGCCTCGCCGATGCGACTTTGTCCACATTCCTACATATACCTAGGTGTAGGTATTAGTCCACGCTACGCCCCTGTCTAGGTAAACATGACGACAAAACTTGCTGTTCACGCCCTCTTGCTGTTCGGATGTACTTCGAAGTTGTAACGTATAAGTTTGCAAGTTTCGTTCATAATTTCGATTATTATTTTTACGACTGAAACTGACTTACTTTTGGTTTACTGATAGATGCATATTATTTCTTTTTTTTCTTTTTATGTTTATAGGAAGGCAAACAAGCAGACGGATTTCCTGATGGTAAGAAATTCACACCGCCTAGAGACACCAAAGGTGTTTTAATACTTATTTAATTACTTATTTAATTACCTATTTAATTACTGACTCAGGATGTTAGGCCTCGAGCAAAAGTAAGTTTACCAGCTACCTTATCCTCCGAACCGGAACACGTCAAGACGTTATGGCGACAGGAATAGGTAAGGCGGTGGTACCAATCCGGGTGAGTCGCTGCGAAACTCTACCACCTAGTCAGATGTCACGGTGTTAGTGACAGTGAGCCTATACTCGCCTTTTACGAGCTGCCTGGCAAGCAAGGCAGATGGTCTATTCTACAAAGGAGCCCGGACCAACACGGGAAAATTATTTACTACCAAATATTTTAAAACTACTTATAATAAAATTTAACCCTGTCTACCGTAAACTAGATAGCTGATAGGTAGGTAGTAGATACCTATTAGGTAGGTATTAGATAGATACTTTGACGATTGGAAGTCTTGCTCATTTTACTTATGATTTGTGCATGTATTCCTACTAGTAGTCGCAATTACGGAACCTACCTACCTACTTATAAGACCTAACAATAGCTCAGTACCTATACACAGACAAACATACCGACCTGCAAGGCAGAGAAAACGGACTTTGTTATTATTAATTTATAGCAGAAGTTACTGCTCCAGCCTGCGCCTGTTAGGCGAAACTCTAAATTGTCACAATATTCCTGCCATTATTGTTATAACTTAGAAATTAAATAGGTAGATACCTACTTCAAATACTAGGTACCTACCTACCCGTTAAGTGGTTCCGAGGGATCCACATTTGATATACAAAATGGAGGTCTAATGTAAGTGTAGAGATAAGGGAGCGTCTGTCGTCTATACAACAAATATATTACAGAACTAGCTGTCCCGGCGAATTTCGTTAAACCTCTCCATTTGTATGGGAAAACCTATTTTTTTCTCGCAGTTTTTCCTTTTTTACTTTTAAACTTTTGACCGCCTCGTTGGTCGAGTGGCTACCGTACAAACTACATCGACTAATGCGAGGCACGGGTTCGATTCTCGACGGGGGTAGGTATTTGTGTGAACATCCCGACGCGGACGAGGGGAATGGTGATTGCATTTGTGATTTAGATGTCTGCATTTCCGGGTCTAGGGCTTATTAAATTTATTTTGGTATTTATAAGTATATTGTATAAGAATCGTTGACTAACACAAGCATATAATTTTACTTTGGGATTAGATTCAATTTGTGTAACTTGTCCAGGGATATTATTTATTTATATTTATTTTAAACCTTCCACAGATAATTCAAAACCAAAATACGCCTCATCAGTCCAACTGTTCCCGAGTTTTAGCGAACAGCCATTGTTTTTTTATTTATGATTATTCACTTTTACAGTAAAATATGTTGTTTTAATACTGCATCTATGTTTGATTCTTACATTTTTTGTACGTATGTTTAGATTTCTCTTATGCGATTTACTCTTAGGTAATTCCTGAACCGATTATAATGTTGTTTTTCTGTTTGAAACAGCGTACTTTTGAGATAGTTCCGTCGCCACCAGCTCTGGATCTGATGATGTAATCCCTGAGAAATAACGAAAATTAGGTACCTAATTGTGTACCTTACATGGTAAAACAGTTTTTTAGGTGAGATAGCGAAGATATACACTACTCTGCTGATGGTAAGAGTCGTCTGACTTGAAGACACCATGATGTTACAGGTGCGTCGCTAGCCTTCGGCCGGGATATTAAGCGTATTATGCAAGTTTTTCTATTACCTACACCTGGACCGGAACATGACAAGCTTTAAGGCGACAGGTTTTTTTCTCTAACCCCAAATTAAGCAAGTTATATGCTTGTGTTATGGGTGTTATTCAACGACACTAGTGCATAGAAATATTTAAATAGATACCAGAATAAATTTAATTTAAGGAATAGGTAAGACCACCACCAGTGATCTTGGAGATAATATATAGAGATCAAAGCATGTTTTTTGCAGATTTGTGTTTAAATGTATGTTACATACAGTAGTTAGGTAGCAGACACGTCTACATACATGCTAACAAACGTATTTTGATATTTACGGAGTACTCGTCTCACCAGCCGTTTCGCCAGTCCGTGTGTGGGTAATGTATGACGTTTGCATGATAGTGGACGATCTCATCCACTTTGTGAGCCGTACCAAATTTGGTACCTATTTAGTCTGTTGTCCGTACCTTGTACCATAATCACGGAGAAAAAATTGTTTAATTAAATGTAGGATTACTTATTATATAGGTATGTAGGTACATTTGAAGCAAATATTAGAAATAGATACGTCTATAGTAGGTAGCGTTTCGAACCGAAATACGATAATAGCGATCACTGATGCAATAGGAGGAATAACATGTATAGTCCAGTGTTATCAAGTAATATATTCTTCAGAAAGTAGTAGAATTATTACAATATGTAAAATTGTGTGGATTTGACTAACATCGGGGGTAATGTCGGCTTCTAATGGTAAAAATAATGTTTAAAATCGGACCAGAAGTTTCGAAGCTTATTTAGAAGAAATAAATATTTCCTCTTTTTAATGTTTTTTTAAGGAATACTTTTAGAAAATTAATATTGTAGCCTTCCTAATAAAAAAAATTATGATAATTGTCTGTTATAAAGCACTTAAGTTATTCTTAACAACGACATTATGAGATAAAATACGTTCTTAGTAACATTAGATATTAATTAAATATGACCATTGAATGTTGTGAAAATTGATTTATCTTCTAACTTTTTGTATATATCTAATCACTAATGTGGTCATAATTTTAAAGAAAGAAACACTTGTACTGTTTTACTTATCTCTTATAATTTATTATTTTGTAAATAGCCTACCTGTAAGTTTTAGCCCTGATGATGCTGTATAAGCGAAACTGGTACGCTATTTACAAACTAATAAACTATAAGTGATACGTAAAACAGTACAAGTGTAAGTTCTTTAAAAATATGAATATTTGGAAGTTTTACCAAGCGTCGACGATGGAAGATATCAAATATACTAATATGGTTCCATGTCCAAACCAAAGATCATCCAGGTGCGTACCTATTTATGCTATTAGATTAGGTTAATTATTAGGGTTCTGTCTTCTATTTATTAGAAGAAAGAAATAAATATTTCGTCTTTATAATGTCAGACGTAGATAAAAATAAATGTGGTTTTAGAGATTTTTTTATGCTGATCTATTAATTGTTTAAAAGAAAATGGTTGTAAAATAGGAGGAAAAATGGACGGGTTCAATTTTAAATTTGTTACTTTTGGAAATTAATTGACTATATAAAGTGAAATAGTAATTTTACTTACTGAATGGGTATTTTTGGTGTATAGGATTTTTTTCTTGCAGTTTAAATATATTTAGTTATATTATCATATATATTTTGACAGGGGCTTATTTGAATTTGTGTCTGTATTGGGCAGAGTAGTGGTCTTGATTTTTAAGGGAAGTTGGATTGGGACGATACTTATGAAGGTCAAATGTGTATGTAGTGTATCCACTTTAGGAAAAGGGTTTTTGGTGTATTTATCTACTTTGCAACGAGTAGTAATGTTGGATTTTTCGTACAAGGAGTAATTTTACTATTACGATATTAACGTAGGTTCGGAATGTACTAAATGTGCATGCGGAAAGTTGAATTTCGGTAGCTGTACCGACTGTGCAAGGGGTAGTAATGTAGGGTATCTCGTACTAGTCAGATGATACCTACGTAGGTCGGGAGGGTAGTTTATGTCCATTTCGGAAATGAA
>NJDD01008614.1:0-15656 GCA_002245505.1 Calephelis nemesis
CACTCTTACACACCAGGGGGGATACGTTGGTAGAGACAAGTGGAACAGCCCGTTTCGTCATGACAAAATTTACACGAACATGTTTGTGATGGAAATTATTTAACTGAGGTAAAGGTACATAAACAATTTAAGTACATTGAAACTGCAAAAAACGGATTTGAATTTCATTATTACATCGACGAGGTGAACAACAAAAGGATGTATTGTTATGTGGGTTTTTGAAGTTATACTTCTTTTGGCGCGTTAGGAAAAAATGATGAGGGTAAATTTTTACGATGCGCGCGCACATCGTCACGAAAAACCGACATGATGAAGTTAGCTATAGATAACATTTTAGTTTTTCAAAAAAAGGTACCAACAAAGTAAAAGTAAGGACATCTACGTATGTTTGCGTGAGAACTGACAACTGTATTCACAATATTTCTTTATTTCTATGGTTAGTGTCATTTTGTGTAAAAATATAAAATTAGGCAAAAGATAAAATTTTTAAAAAGATTTTTATCTTATTACGCCGAAGAAGTATAACTTCTAACGCGTGTACATAAGTACACACACAATTTTTTTTATACCGGTAGAGAGATTGTTGCCCGCGACTTCGTATAACGTTGAAGTGACTTTAGTAACAGGAATGAATAAAAATTTCAAAGTAAAACTAAATGTTGGCCAGGAGTTGCTTCAACTACAAAAAGTTAAGTAAGAAACCGTTAGTAGTTTTGCGTGAAAAGTGAACTGTTAAAAATATAAATGTTGTTGGAGTATATATACCTATTGTAGTGATGTATCAAACTAACAAACGTTAAATGTTAGATGAACGTATTCCGCATTCGCGAATGCGAAATACGAATACTCATCTGCAATATTCCCGAATGCGAATGCGAGTGATGACTCTCAAATAAAGCGCGCACAAAATGTCAGCCAGGTTTGACATTTCGCGTCGGCCATGTTTAAGCCAAACATAACAGTGGGACCAAAGTTCTTATAAAATGCTCACTTCCGTTTTGATTTATTATTACTGTATCTGTCAATTTCAAGTGATGTAAAAACATGAGTAAAACTCGCTTCATATCTATCCCATTTATACATATGTTTACTTTTAGTTTATTAAATACATTCGCAACGTTTCTGGCGAACACGTATGCGAACGGCAAATATATGCAAATATTTGTAGTTTCAAATATTTGTTATATCGCTATACTAGCATCCTGTATAGTGTATAACGATTCTAAACATCTTTCGTTATTAGTTTTGCATAGTCTAGTTTTTGTGAATTTTAACACATATCTTATTCAGGAATTTTTGATCTTGGGAATCCAAAACCTTATATATTTACTTACAGGGAAAATTCCAAAAAACTGTTATGAGTAATAAATAATAGTAATCCATAGCTCATGGCATTTTTTATCAGACTGTGTGAAAAATTGTAGCTTGTTACGTATAGCGGTCACAGTTGAATGTTGATTAGTCGATATTTTTATCACTAATATTCTAACGGTTTAGGTAAGGTACAATAATTGTATTGCTTCGTGAAAATATATGTTAAATGCTTTCCTTCCAAACAATAGCTAGTAAACATATTTTTCGACATTAACAGCGTGACCTTATGTAGGTGGTATAATTTGGCGAATATATATAAGTCGCCCTTAACCAGACAGCCTTAACCGTCTTATCCAATCCTACAGCCATATAATCAGTGTTATTCAAAAACCTATGCGCTACGCTTTTTCTATCGGGATGTAATTTCTTCTATTACGTAATATTGCTAAATATTTCAAGCGCAGTGAAACTGCAAAAACCGACTTCGATTTCAATAAGTCGTCGATTTGAAAAATTAGGTGTAGTAAGTAGTACCAAAGACAATATATTTATTATATTAATATATTTACTAATCTCTGGTAGTACCTAAATTATGCGCTTTGGCTATATTCGTCAAGCTTCGGAAATCCGAATGTATTTTAAAGATCTATATATGGAGATGTTATTATATCTATAATTAATCATTTCACTTAAATTTAGATTAGGTCAATTTAGAAACAAAAGTATAAAGTGTAAAGACTAAAAAGAGTAAAATGTGAAAAACCGAAGCGCATAATTTGAATACTTAGTAGTAATAGACCACAACGGAAGTATGCACATTCAAATAAAAAAATGTTTTTGAAATCGGTTCAGAATAACGTTAAAATTACATATTAGGTACATAAAGATAGGAGGATAGGAGTGATCGACTTCTTTTTTGTACTGTAAGTCGAAATTTTGTAGATATCTTTCACGTTTACTTTAAGTGTCTTCCATTTATCTATAGGAATATTATAATTAATCTATCGCCTCTGTGATCTAGCTATTCAAGTGTTGGACTTGACTTCATGAGTAACAAAAGATGAGAATGAATGAGAATGAGATCATTTCAATTTCCTAATAACAACGAATGTTGCCCGTGATTGGATATGTGCCCGGTTACGAAATGCTTGTCACATATCACATTAAGTCCAAGTTGCTAATGGAACTTAAGTTTGAAGACACTAAGTAAAAGTTGATGGACTTGTACTCAGAGACTAATTAAGAACTTAGGAGATTAAGAATAAATTAGAATTACTCATTAGTCTATAGACTAGATTGTAATTTCGAAGAAGATGCTCTGTAGAACTTCTTATGGAGAAAAAAACCTATCACATCGAGGGACTTTGTGTCTTAGGCTAGTCTTGGGTGCCCTGGTTGTGCCTCTGCCTACTTTTTGGGGATATGGGCGTGAAGATACTTATCAAATTAAAATCTTTTCCATACATAAATTATTTCTCGGTTAAGTACTCGGGAGGTTGGATTTAGCACGCGATCTGAAAACGTTTATAAGTGCTACCATTTATCCTACTTGCTCCAAAACGCTAGCTTAGCCGCGGGCAAGAAATAATTGTTTAATTATGTACCTACGAAGACATGTGATCAAACAAGAAATGTTATGATATTCTTGAATTGAAATGTTTTTTTTTAAATTTTTATAATACAGGCAAAGGAAGCCAAACATAAGGAATGATTCCTCGATAGGGAATTATAAAGCGCCCGTAGACACCATAGATGATAATGACACATTGTGAAACTTAAACTGATGTAAGTTGATGCTACCTACACTACATCGGAACATGACAGTAAAGAGCACTATGGCAGAAAAAATAACTTACGTGGTGGTGCCATTACGGGTGAATCTGCATGATTATGAACTAGTCTGCGCTATTGATTTTATCCAGTAATCAAATTCACTATTTCAGCTTAATCATTTATTTATATTATCGCCACTGAAATATAGCGGTCCAGCGCTGGCTGGCGGTCATGAGGTCTGAGGTTTGATTTCCGGGTCTGAAAACAAAAAGATAATGAGTTTTTGAATTTGTCTAATAAATTGCTTAAATGCCCGGACAGTGCTAGGCTTGCCACCTGTCACATTGTGAAACTTTGTGTCTTCGGCTAGTCGTGGCTACCCTGGTTGTCATTCTGCCTACCACTTCAAGGGGGGTCATTACTTCCCTATATTTAAAAAATCTCCACCTAAATATGAAAAATTCGCTTTGTCTAATAGTAAAATATTTATTTACCAGCCAGTTAACGAAAGAAAGAAACGCCTACACCTGATAAAGACATGTCATTTGGACGAGATCCTGCTGATAATGTGTCAATTTCTATAATCAAACTGACGGCTATCAAATTATCATCCTCTCAAGTCGCATGGCTTAAAAACAAGGTTAGAATAACACACCGTGACAGTCGACAACAGCCTTCGTTGGGCAAAGACCGCGCCGTTACAGCCAAGTGAAACATTACGCGATCTTTTACTTTTATTTAAATGTTCAATAGAACACCAATAAAAAATATCGGTCAGAAATAATATAGTGGACATTTTTTAAGCAGTGAAAATGGGTTTGAAGTCCGAGGATGACAAGCGGCCGAGCAAATTGGCGATTATGGATGATATATCCGATGATGTACCACGTAAGTTTTTTTTGTGAGCCAAATGCTAAGGAATATTCTTTGATATCTAGATATTTAAGAATTATTTTGTGTTATCTGTTAGGTATTAAATTAAAACTATAAATCGTAAAAAAAATGCGATGAATCGAGTTTAAGATTAAAAATAAATTGAAATGATAAAATAACTTATTTTTTGTTGAGGTTTATCTAAACCTTGTCGTTATTATCATTTTTTAAACTGATTTTTTTTTCTTAATAACGCAAAGTGTTATTTATTAATAACGCAAATCTAAATCGAGTTCAATATTTTATTATTTTAAGATTAGTGTCGTTGTTTTTTTTTATCATTATTACAAAGGTAATAATATTCAAGCATAATTGAACAAATACCGCAATTACCATTTTTTTTAATTTTCAACGGCATTAAAGATAATTTAGAGATTTGAACATACCCTCGAGTAACCAAATTATTTAATACACACATTTTCAGGCCTAACTTTTAACTAGAGAAGTAGGTACCTTAAATAAGTAGGTATATTCAAGTAGGTATCGTTGTAGGTACCAAAGGGCTGATTGCACGGGTTAAATATTTATCTCTGAGTTAGCACGGTTACACCGTATCACACTTTATCCTAAAATTTAATCAATTATTAAACTTAACGGTTAATAAATATAGAAAATAGTTAAAAATAATTAATTGAAATATTTTATGTATATATTTACCATACACGTGTAAAATGAATTCAATGTGATTGCGGGTATAAAACAATTATTAATGTATCGACATTTCGGTGTTATTTACAAGAAACATTTTTAATACTGACATTTTTATACTAGCCGACCCGGCGAGTTTCTTATCGCTTGACATTAACAGCTAGGTACTAATAGTTTGTATGAAAACATAAAGAATTGTTTTGCTCATTTTCCCTGCATTTTTTCCGGTTCGTTCACAAGAAAAAAGAACCAAACTTATAAATCCGTTCCCACGCGTTTTAAAAGAAATAGGGATTTCATTTATTCATAAATTAATTATGTCGTCAACATAGACGAAAATTTATAGATTATTAAGTATAAGCCTACCAGTGGGAGGTTGATAAAATTAATGTAGGATCACTTCAGAATCATTAGCTATCTTTCGAAAAAATCATATCGTGATATTACTATCTAATGAAATAGGTAATTAGTTGCGGTCGGTTTTTGCAGTTTTACTGCGCTTGTCTAAGTATTTCCACTTTAAAAAAACTATATTTCCCTTGGCCATCGCATTAGACGTACGCGTTAATTCTTTTTTTTATTGTTTTTTTGTCAGAAGATGGTTCTTAGCAATAAAAAAAACTTTAGCGATAGTTCATTTTAGGCATGTATATGTTATAGTAAAGACAGAAGTAATATCTCCCGGGACAACAGTTAAATATTTTGTAGGCATAAGTGTTTAACAATATACATAACCAAAGTTCGTGCTAGTTACACTATACAAAACTGAACCGATTTGGTTGAACATTGATGGGATTATAGCTTAGGAGTCAGAATCTAGGAAAAACATTTAAATTTTTCCTATACAAATTAATCGTGGAACTAAGTTCGCCGGAGTAGCTAGTAAACATAAACTAAACTTTAACAATCTTAACCTCAAGTAGGCAACGTATATTAATTATTACCATCATTGTGTCCAAATACGTCATGTATTTCTTATCATTAGGAAATCAGTCCGATTGTTTGCCTTTCGATGTCGTTAGAAATATTTTATCTGTTGCCTTTTCGTCATACGTATACGAAATTTCCACATACCCTATATTACAGAACAAAAAAAATGATAAAAAAATCAGTAGGGTTACTCTTGAATCTCAATTTCATGCGAACAGGAAATTGGAATCGGATATGTCAATTTAGGTACTCTTGAACCAATTTGCATAAAATTGTTACTTAAGAGTAACCCTACTCACTCCTATTCATTTCCATTTCTAATGTTGCCAGAAACTTTTTTGACGTATTAATTCTAGTAGAATGAATAAAAATAAGACGACTTCTTACATTTTTCTTCTCGGTCATAGAATATTCGCGTATCAAATTTCGTCAAATCAAATGTCGCCTCTGTGGTCTAGCGTTCCGGGTGTTGGACTTGACTGCATGAGGTCTCGGGTTCGAATCCCGGGTTGGCCACCAAAAGGAAATTGGATTTTTCCAATTTTCTAATAAGATAAAATGTTGGTCGGGATTGGAAATGTGCCCGGTTGGCGATAGGCTTGCCATCTATCACATTATGGGACTTAGTGTGATCGGCTAGTCGTGGGTGCCCTGGTTGTGCCTCTGCCTACCTCTTCGGGGATATGGGCGTAAAGATACTTTTTTTAAATTTCGTCAAATCGGATAACTTCGTAATTCATGGATAAAAACTTTTATTCCCTATTTTACTCCCTCGAGGGTGGCCCCTCCGTTAAAATTATTTGTATGAGTTTTGGTCTCTTCTGGCTAATTGTTAAAGATGTGATAGATGATTCACGCAGTCAACTTTGCTTTCATATATAAGATTATGATTATAATATACGACGAGTAAACATCATTTTTAGAAGTAGATATATTTTTAATTGAGCACAAAACTAAAAACTAATTATTGCAAATTTAACATCAATGCGTTACATTCTAAAAATTGTCAGAATGTTTAGGCACGGTATAAGCAATAGTCCTAATTTAGGACGTAACTTAGCTGAATTGCGTAATCCTAATCGTAAAACTATGCGTTTTTCAAATTCTTAGTAAAACATTGATATTTTAAATAAAATCTTAATTAAAATGTTATTAATAATCTAGGAAGCATGACTAAATCAGGTTTTGCTTATACACCACGGACAATTTTTCATTGTTCTTATTTTTCCACGGTAGTATTGGCATCAATGTTAACATATTTTCTTATTAAACAACTACCTACCTACTATGATACTACTTGATTAATCGGACGGGTTTTTTTAAATATTTATATTCAAAAGGAAAAAGGATTGGACACTGCAGACGAATATTCCAGTAGCTACCTATTTAATGTACGAAAAACAGTGTTTCATATATAAATGCATTTTAAATTATATTTGGATAAGTAGGATTACTCTTGAATCTCAATGCTAGTTCTAGTGAATTTTAAATATGTGTTTCCGAAAAAAAACCAACGAATCCGATAGAATAATTTACTGTTTTTTATTATCTAAATGTTAAGAATTCGCTGGTATTGTGTTCAAGAGTATCTAAACTAATATTTTTGATTGCAATTTCCCTGTTTCGTCAAATCGAGATTTCCCGTTATTTCTTTCTTCTCCCAACTGGCTAGGTTTGGAAACGGTGGTAGTGTACGGTAGATAGGACTAAAAATTAATCTACCTTTAAATTTAATTATAATAAATTATGAACCTTATGTATATAAATAAATAAAATGTTTATTATAAATGTAAATAAGTGCTGCGATTTAAATGTACATTTTTATATAAATATGTAACTTCTTAAAATTTAATTAAATATTTGCACACCACAATGTGTTAGAATATGTTGTATTCTTAAATATCTTTTTAACAACTTTTTAACTCACATATTCCGCAAATAAATAATTTTCATTTCATTAATTTCGTAAATAAATACCTTGTAAAATATTTGGAAGCGGTTTTTGCATTTTTATTGAACTTAATTTTTGTATCTTAATAATTAGAATGTTTTAAAGGTACTTAATCATACATTAAAAGAGCCTGACGCTTATAGCATGTGTACAAAACGAAATCATGCAGATAATTGTTGTTTTTTTAACCTACTTAGAAAAGGAGGCTATAGGTTTGTTTTTTTAATTTTTTTTAAAGTATGTTTATTATCTTTTCCCTCATTTCTTATCGTTTTTTAATACTTTTTATTTATTTTGAAGAGCATACTTCTGAAGTACTTCTTTTGCCTGAAAGTCTGATGGAATCCTATGCTATTCGAGAAAAATACAAAATTTTTGGGTACTTTTCCGGTATTTAGCAGTTTTGCTGCGCTTCTATTGTGATATTTTTTGTGAAATGCGCCAATTTTCACCAATTCAACGCTTTTATTAGTGTCAGAGAAATGTCAGCTTACTTTCCAGCGCCCAAACCGGTCTGGTGGAAGGTCATTGTGCAGCACTCAATCATTGCAATTTGAATTTCGCTTTAAAATACAAAATATTTCGTATTACAATATGTTTCGCATTATAATACGCTTGAAGATAAAAATTTATGGCATTTTTATCATCATATTTATTCATGTTATATATGTTCAGACTGTGTTTTACATGCAAACCTATATATGTATAAATATAACTTACCTACCTTTATATAATGTTATCCAACATAATTTAGTTATTATTTTGATCTGCTTGTTTGTTATAAACAAAAACCAAACCAAACAACCTATGACTATGACTATTTGAAATAAGGTATTACCTAAAAAGGAACTTGAAGTTTAAGCTACGTTAAGGTGTTACATCAAAATCTTTTCAGTGGAAGTGGATATCATTTTTGCAATGGTTATTATTGCTGTGAAAGTCTAAAGCAATATAAATCAGGTTTTTTTAGTAGACGACCTTTGTTAAAACTATATTGTTTAAAAACTACTTTTTTACAAAATGTATTTTATAGCTTGTATTACTAATTTTTTTTCAATTTTCTAATAAAAATAACACTGAATAAAAATGAGTGCCCAGTTTATGGTAGGTTTGCCACCTATTACATTGTGAGAATAAGTACCCTCGTCTAAACGTGAGTAGGGTATCCACGATTGTCTAAAGGTGTAGTGAAAGTAATTATTAAGTATATACTACTACAACTTAGTCGTTCCTCTGCTTACCTCTTCGGAGATAAGGGCGTTAGTTATATCTGTTTCTCTCAAAAAACATAGTAGTGGTCTACCACTACTACTACTATTCTACCACTACTATTCTAATAGTAGTATAGTTTAAATATACGTATAGGTAGTGTAGTATAGTTATGTATATTATGTAGTATAGTTTGTAGTTTGTGTCACACGAGGTTGGCATATTACAATAATTGTGTATAAAACCTTATAAAAGTAAAAAAAACTATCAAATTTGGAAAAAAACCCGAGGTTACCAACACCTTTGGCGCAACTTTCATACAAAAAAATAAAAAAATAAGTTTGCAATGTTTTTATTCGCTTGAATCATATGACACTAGTTTCTTTATATCTGAATGCCTTTAGACTTACTTTCAAATACGGGTATAACGGGTTATACCTATCTGTCAAGTGACACGTAAACTTTATACAAAATTCGGGTTTGCTATATATCTATGGAAGTCCCGCCTCTTATTACGTAGTATTTAATATTTATATACTCTTCGACCAACACATTAGTCATTCAAAGAAACTATTGACGATCTTGTCATAAACGGTATAATTTAAATTTTCTTCCACTGGTCTAAAATAGGGGGTTATTGGACCTTCAGGTCAACATGTCGTGACTAAAGTACGTTAGCACCACACAAACTAAAGCAGGACAATAAACCATTTCTTGATTAATTATTGACTAGGAAAAGCGGAAATTTCGCTTTTCCTTGTTTGAAATGCCGCGACCCCGCCCGGATTGGTACCACCGCCTTGCCTATTCCTGCCGCCATAACGTC
This sequence comes from Calephelis nemesis, assembly GCA_002245505.1. NCBI lineage: Eukaryota > Metazoa > Arthropoda > Insecta > Lepidoptera > Riodinidae > Calephelis > Calephelis nemesis. The sequence continues at coordinate 9,585 of NJDD01008614.1, forward strand.
ATGACGTGTTCCGGTTCGGAGGGTAAAGGTAGCCGGTAAACTTACTTTTGCTCGAGGCCTAACATCCTGGCCTCAGGTTGGCAACGCACCATTACCATCTTTGGTGTCTCTAGGCGGCGTGAACTTCTTACCATCAGGAAATCCGTCTGCTTGTTTGCCTTCCTATAACATAAAAAAAGACCTTAAATAAGTTTAAAAAATGACCACGTGATGCCATCGGTAAATACATTTTTTTTAAATGTGATCAGTTTGAAACATTGAATATTTTAGGCTGAGTGCACATAGTATTCAAGACAGTTTAAAGACTACTGATAATTTTGTTATTGTTGTGCACGCCAGCACAAATACAAAAGAGAAGCCGAAATACGTTAGTCAGACTCGTCAGCTTAGTTTTTGTCGGTATTAAGCATCATCCAGACGGTAGTAATCACGCCCCAATCACGGCGTCCACAAAGGTGACCTTGGTGGAAACTTTGTTTGAAACAAATCAAAATTTGGATTAAATCTACGTTCCACACGGATGCAAACCAATGTTTGCAACTGAGCTATAAACTATTAAATATTTTATAAACATTAAAATTTAAATAGTTTATAAAAATGTCGACGCGCACAAATACCACTTGTATGGTTCAAGTGAATAAAGACTATTCTGATTCTGATTCAAATTCTGTCTATAAGACGTTTTGTTCCAAGTTTCCTTGTCTCGGCCTTTATTTCTACATATTTCTATTATTATATCTTAGGCAATATTTCTATACCTGATCTGACAGACGTTGTTATGACTTTGTCCTGACCTAACTATATTATCATAATACCTCTCTGCCTACCTTGTAAGGAAAAGGGTGAAGACATCTATGTACGAACTACGAGTATAACCACTGAATTCAAATGTCTGTTGTCAAACAACTTTATCAGTCATGTACAATTCATACCTATATTTGTTACGTCTTCTTAAATAATTTATTTCCGCGAAACTTTTTATTCATAGCAATTTATATAGGCATAGCATTTTCTTAACAATAAATAACATGAAAAAAATAGGTAAATTGTTTCATTTATGTATAATCAGTCGTGTCTAATGAATATATGTATTTGTTACGATTTCTTTCATTCTTTTATTTCGCGGAACTTTGGTTTATTTTCATAGCATCCTTTTCTTAACAATAAATAACATGCAATAAAATAGGTAAATTGTTTCATTTATGTAACATTAATGTTACATTTGCTTTAACTCTCACACTATTCCCATTTCTTAGCATACTGCTTGCGTTTACTTCAGTCTAGAACTATAATTATTTTATTATACAGTATATTAAGTTATTTTCTTTATAAAGAAATTAAAAATGCATTTTTGTTCTTTGTTGAAAAATAAATGCAAGTATTTCTTATTTATATATAGGGTCACAGACGTGATTTACGTTAATGTCATAAAAGTTTTCGTCATAAATAAACATGCAATAACTGTCTATTTAGAGCAAGAGCCCGTGGCTGCCAGACCTTCGTCATTTTATAAAAGCTGAAATTTCTTCCATACGTGCCTCTTGTATAGGTACCAACAGTCCCTACCCATGTTACCTGGGCAGTGGTTGCTTTGGCAGGTAACGGGTAGTAAAGGTGTATAAAATTCCATCTTAAATTTTTTAATTTATAAAATTTAAGTTTTTCACGTTTCATTCGTGGTAATATCAGAACTCACGTTATTCATTACCAGACACTTCGTATGGTTGCAACCCTCTGCCAGACACCCCTATACTATAATAATTTGTAGTTTTACTTTCGTTATATTATAAAAGCTGAATTTTGTATATGTTATTTGAGATACCATGTAATGATGTTTTCTCAGTAGCCAGACACTTCGTATGGTTGCAACCCTCTGCCAGAAACCCCTAAACTATAATAATTTGTAGTTTTACTTTCGTTGTATTATAAATGCTGAATTTTATATATGTTACTTGAGACACTACGTAATGATGTTTTCTGAGTAGCCTGAAGGTCCGAAGGTTCTATCATCCTTCCAGACGTGTAGGAGTAGGGTAAAGTAGACTCTGCGGTAATTTGGACAAGAAGATACCCTTTAATTTCCCGAACGCTGTCCATCCGAGTTGGATTCGGCGACCGACCTCTTTTTTGAAGTTGGATTTACCTAACTCAAAAGTTTGACCTAGGTACACATACTGATCAACAACTTCAAGAATTGAGTTCCCAACGTGAACTGGTATATGTGCAACATGAACGTTGAACATGACTTTCGTCTTGCCCAAGTTCATCCTTAGACCCACCTATTGGGAAACTCTATCGAGGTCACCGAGCATCTCGCTCAAGTCTTCCAGCGATTCCGCCATGACCACAATATCATCTCCGAATCAAAGATGAGTGATATACTCGCCGTTGATATTGATGCCGAGTCTTTTCCAGTCCAGAAGCTTGTAGACATCTTCCTGTGTGGCAGTGAACAGTTTCGGAGAATAACGTCTCCCTTTCTCACACCTTTCTGCAACCGGATCGGTTTCGAGCTCTGATCCTGTAATCGGACCGACATAGTGGCTTTTTCGTACAAACACCTCAACTCTTCGATGTATCGATAGTCGATGCGGCACCACTGTAATGACTGAAGCACCGCCCATGTCTCAACCGAATCGAAGGCTTTCTCGTAGGTTACAAACGCTAGACATAATAGCTGATTATACTCCTTGGTCTTCTGTGTAATCTGTCGCAGCGTATGAATGTGGTCCACGGTGCTAATGCCTTTACGGAACCCGGCTTGTTCGGGAGGTTGGAAATCGTCCAACCTGCGTGATAGTCGGTTTGTGATGTCCCTTGAAAACAACTTGTAAACGTGACTCAGAAGTGAGATGAATGAAGAACAGCTTTTACAGATAGATGCTCCGGAATTGTCAAGCTACTGAAAAAACATCATTAAAGTGTCTTAAATAACATATAAAAAATTCAGCTTTTATAGTAAAACGAAAGTAAAACTACAAATTATTATAGTTTAGGGATATCTAGCAGAGGGTTGCAACCATACGAAGTGTCTGGTAATGAATAGAGTGAATTCTGATATTACCACGAATGAAACGTGAAAAACTTAAATTTTATAAATTAAAAAATGTAAGATGGATTTTTATACACCTTTGCTACCTGTTACCTACCAAAGCAACCACTGACCAGGTAAGATGGGTAGGGATTGTTGGTACCTATACAAGAGGCACGTATGGAAGAAATTTCAGCTTTTATAAAATGGCGAAGGTCTGGCAGCCACGGGCTCTTGGACTAATTTAATTTATTTGAAAATAGAGAAACCGATAGTAAAACCCATTTACAATGAATGCATTACGTACACTACGTACGTACGTAAATAATAAAGGATAGTAATTATTGGTTATAACTAATGTTATATCTAAGTTCTTATTTCAAAATAAGTAACCACAAATGTACAAACTATTTCTATTGTGTACAGGCTACTGGGAGTCAAAAACGAAATTTAAATGAATGAATGAATTAACACTATTGTGCACTATCAAACTTACAACAATGTAAATACAAATAAGTACATATTATCAACAGCATAAATGTATAGTCTGTAGAATCCAGACAACCTTTTTATCTAAGGAAAGGTTCATAGCTTTACAAATTTATGTATTAATAGGTTCACGTCTAGTATTAACAGTACAAGTATGTCACTGCTATAGTATGTACATACAGTTAATTTAATAAGTGAAATGACATTGACAATACGTCTTCAAAATAATACTTACATCTATGTTTTGATGGTAAGTAATATATAGATTGACATAATTAATTGAAATTTATATCTACAATGTGAGTTTTGGCGCCATCGTGTAAGAAGATTGTCGTAGTTTTTTCGTAATTATTTAACTTCATGTAAATTATGAGCACATAATTAGTTAATTTAGGTGGCAAATTGTTTAATTTTTGAGGTGAAACTTTTTTATCGGGGTTGAAAAAAAATGTTGTGTAACATTGTTTCATTACGCTTCACATTTTTCCGTTACGCGCCATCTTTGTTCTTATCCTTACCACGCGTGATTCGAAGTATACTTTCTCCGGAGTAGGGATTGGCAATAAACTTTATTTAACCAATTTCTGTAAAGTTGCAAAATATAGTAAATTATTTTTTGAAAAATAACGTCATAAAGAAGTTTCACTTCTTCACTTCTTACGAGTGTATGCTAGTACACGCACATATTTTTTTTTATAGCAACGTGCACAACTGAAATATTTATGAACAAGTTAGTGTATCGTGTATTTCCTTGTAGCCACAAAATCTAACAAAATGAACTTGAGTAAGGAAACCTCCGCTTTACTCAAGACATGACGGTCTATAACAACTAGTGGCTATAATTAATGAAATTTAAGAAATGAATTGAAAATAAATACCAAGAAATAGAATTTATTAATACGGCAGACGTGGCAGCATCTATAGGTCTTAGCCGCGCCCAGAAACGGATAAATGAATTTAAAAAGCATACAGTTGAGTTGAGAACCACCTTCTTTTTTGCAATCGGCTAAAATATATTGGTAACACAGCAGATAATTTTGTTTAATATACATAATTAAAAAAACGCCCAGTTGAATATTTAACACACATTGTATAAATTAACGTAAGGATTTGCACTTACACAGATTACGATATTTTAATTGTATTTAAGCAAAATTTGCAGTGTCTTCAAGGTTTTTTTAAATTTAACATTAAAACTGATTGCTTAATTTTATAAAGTTACTGTAACTAAAAAAGTAAAACAATGCACGTACATTGCTATTAATTTACAAAAAGGTTTTCACCAGAGATTATTGAATATGTTTCATCAGGCGTCAAGGATGTAGATACATACAGATCTTCAGGCCAAGTCCCTTACAAAGCAGGCAGAGACTAACAAGTGCCATATTTTGTTACACTCCTTAAAGATCTGCTTGGCTTTCTCCACATTCATTACCTTTTTTATAATTTCACGACGGTTTCGGAGACTCTTGACACCATTCTCGGATAAAATTAATCGTCAATCATAAATTGGTCGCCTAGGACGTAGATTTGTAAAAAAAGAAATTTAAAAAAATGTTAACGGTTGAGCTAAAACTGTATACTTATTGAGATTATACTTTTATTATTAGCGAAAATTTATTGTTGAACTATAACTGTAGGTATTGGAATATTTGTTTACATTTTTTCCCTTTATCGTTTATTATTTAAATCTTAATAATGTGTATGTAAAACCAACCTAAATGTATGTACCTAAATTAAATATCAGTAGGGTTACTCTCGAAGTTATGCTATGCTATGTTATAAATTGGAATCGAGTGTGTCAGTTTATTCGCCAGTGTTGCATTCTTGAACACAATACTGGCGAATTATAAATATTAGTTAATAGTAAACAATAAATTATTTTATCAGATTCGTTGAATTTATTTATAACTAAATGTACGTAATCCGCTAGTACAGTGTATCAAAAATAACAAACACAATTTCAATTTCCATTTCGAATGATATAAAAATTTAACAGTAAACCTACTGATTCTAATTTCAAATTTGCAAGAAATCGAGATTCAAGAGTTACTACAGCGCCTCAAACTTTGTTTGCAACTTCTATATAACAACAAACTATTGAGGTTAAGGTTAGAAATACTGACACTGGTGCAAAATGACTACAGACATTACTACCCATTAGCAAAGTGGGTTAAGCTAGTAAATTTTCAAATAAGTGCTAATTGATGAAAGTTGTAAAAATCAACATAAGCTAATAGCACTCGGAATTAACATGTGGACCGTTTTCTCTATTCTGAGTTTATCCCATCCGAAGATTACCGGCGTTCGTTACGTGCTCTACAGAGAGAAGTAAGGCGTCGCATAACCGATTACAAAAACGAACGCTGGGATAACTTTCTCAGCGAGATCTTGCCGTCTCACGTAGCCTACTGGCCACTGGCGAGAGCTCTAAAAAACGACCCGAAAGCAGACATACCTCCCCTAGTCAGACCCAATTTACCTCCCCTGTTTGACGATACCGACAAAGTCGAATGCCTAGCAGACAACGTACAATCGCAGTGTACCGTTTC
>NJDD01008614.1:15973-37875 GCA_002245505.1 Calephelis nemesis
GCATACGGTAGTGTAGCCTTCGCGCATACCTTCCCGACTCATTTAAAAAAGCTACAAGTTGTTCAGAATAGGTTCATGCGAACTGCCACGGGCGCTCCGTGGTACGTTCGTAACAAGGACCTACATCGCGACCTCGATTTACCCACGATAGCGCAGCATTTCAAAGAACTATCCGAACGTTACTTTGAAAAAACTGCTGCCCAACCGAATCCGTTGTTAGCATCCGCGTGTGACTACACACCGGTCGCGAACGCGCCCCCTAATCATAGAAGACCCCGCCACGTGTTATCGGATCCTCCGGACCAAATAACCGTGGCGAACGCTCTACTTTCTCCACCTCCAAACCGGAACACGACAAACTCACACCACAACAACATTACACGACACCGTCGCCTCCGGTCTCGGCGACGAAGACCTCTCTTGCGCCCGGCGCCTAACGCCGGGCAACGAGCCGCCAATATTCCTCCTTCCAATCCACCCAGTAACCAGAACGCAGCACCAAGTCGAGGTACGGTCTCCCGGGAGACAACCCTTGTTGCTGGCGTTGTAGGGAACAGTCCAATCCATCTAAATAATGATGTCTCGGGCTGAGCACTCTGCTCGGCCCACAAAGCTCGGTGAAGTTGCATAAAATCGCGAGATTAGCAACAATTTAGTCATTCAAAAAAAAAAAAATCTGAGTTTAAAAACTAGCCGACCATTTTAACCGACCGATTTAAGCATTATTTTTTTCAATTTCCCTTGTAATTTTCGCGGGTTTGTTTTAAAAAACCTTCGCCTGAGTATAACTAACAACAAAAAAAAATTGTCCATCCGTTTAAGCGTGATGCGATGAACACGCGTACAGGGACTCATTGTTATACATAAATATAGGTTTATTAATAAAATATTACTAGATATTGCCCACGGTTAAGCCCACTTTTTGATGATATTGGAAAGCAAACAATGAAGCGGATTTCCTGATGGTAAGAAATTCGATTAGAGACACCAAAGGTGGTAATGGTACGCTGCCAACCTGAGGAAGGGATGTTAGGCCTCGAGTGTAAGTGAGTTACCGGCTACTTTATCTTCCCAATCGGAATATGTCAACGCAAGAACTGACGTTACGGCGGCAGAAATTGGTAATGCCATGGTACTATTTATTTACTAATTCGGGCTTTCTAAGCACTACTACCTAGTTAGATGTCACGGTGCTAGTGATGGTACTAGCATATGCTTGCCGCTTACGAGCTGATAAGATAAAAACCGAAGGTGGGTGCCAAATGTCTCCAAAATTGAGTCTCCAGCACGGAACACGATGTTGGCGAGCTCTGATGGATATGAAAGGCGTTATTACTAAGAACGGTGAATTGCTACGAAGCTATTGCCTTGTTACGACTGGCTGCTCCAATATATACGTCACTATTATCTTTTACCATCAGGAGATCCTTGTGCTTGTTCGCTGTCCTACCATATAAAAAAATGTAGTCACATTAGCTAGTGATGCGATGGGATCGTCTCATCCCGACACCGAAGAAATTTAATGCGTTAACTATCCACTTTTTATTATGTTTTAATTACTTGATCCTTGAATTTCTACAAGCATAATACTTATTATCTAACAAAGATAAAATTTATGGCTAGGTATATGAAACCGGCTTTGTAGAAAATTTCCGCAAAACGGAGCTGTAGGGCTACTATTGAATCTCGATTTCATGAAAATTGGAAATTATAGTGGGATACGTCATTTTAGGTACCCTTGCGCACAGTACTAGGGGATTATAAAAATAATGTATTGTTTATTAACTTAACATAAGAAATATCGTTAGCAAAACGATAAAGTATATGTAGATATTTATATATTAAAAAAAAACAAGCGATATTAATTTTGTTTGAAAATTAACTGTCTGGACTGGGTTGTCTGAGTAAAGGTGCTAATGCAATAGACTTGAGCATTCGCTTGTAATGAGCGTTCGTGTGAATGTTACATCACAAAAAATAACGAGAACATTTTGGCGAGCATTCTATGGAGCGATCTGGCGAGTATTTATTATTTGAGCTTTTTGCCGAGCCAAGCTTCGATCAAGTCAAGTCTGACTTCATCGTGAAGGATATTTTAGCGAGCATCGACAAGAGTGTTCACTAGAATGCTTATGCAAATATTCATAGCAATGTTTGGCTCTATGCTTAGCTTGGCTCATCCAGTTCGACAAATATAAAAACGGCGAATGCTCGTTGTTCTGTTACAAGTGAATACTCAAGTCTGTCAGCACCTTAATAGCACTGCTCTTAAATCTCGATGTCATGCTAATAAGAAATCGATATGTCATTGTAGATAGTCTTGAAATACTATCGAATTATTAACATGTGGCCTAAAAAAAACTTGTATATTCGGGGAAGCTGTCAACATTCAAGAATAATTTCGTCAATTTAAGTTATTTGGTGGTAGTTGTAAAGGCCATTAAAGAAAAAGAAGAAGAAGAAGTTATTTGGATTAAGATAACAAGTAAAGAGGGCTTTAATTAGTTTTTATTTCAGAATTATTATCTATAATGACATGTAAACGAATGGAAATTTGAGCAATTTTACACGTGAACATGTTTTTCTTGCATTAATTTACTATTTACAACATGATTCAAGCTCAGAAAAATTGCAAAAAACGACTTAACTTTATTACAGCGTCGCGTTTTGATAATTATTTTTCTTAATGATTCAGAGATGGTCACCGTATAAATTTGATCAACATTCGACAAGTATTGTATAAATTTTTCCCGTGATTATCCGGGCTCCTTTGCAGAATAGACCTTCTGCCTTCCTGCCAGACAGCTCGTAAAAGTCGAGCATAGGCTTACCGTCACTAACACCGTGTCATCTGACTAGATGGTAGTTTTGCAGCGACTCACCCGGATTAGTACCACCGCCTTACCTATTCCTGCCGCCATAACGTCATGGCGTGTTCCGGTTTGGAGGGTAAGGTAGCTGGTAAACTTATTTTTGCTCGAGGCCTAACATTCCTCCATCAGGTTGGCAGCGCACCATTACCACTTTTGGTGTCTCTAGGTGGCGTGAATTTCTTACCATCAGGAAATCCGTCTGCTTGTTTCCCTTCCAATATCATAAAAAAATATTTTACCTCGTGTCATGTTGACATAGAAATGCTACATAGAGACACTACATAGAAAATTATAAATTGTTAAGTATAACTTAAAAAATCTTAGCTCATATTTAATGTATGGAAATAATATATAGAAAATACAAATTAATAGTCATTAATAACAATTATCAAAAAAAAACTTCGTCAACATTCATCCTTGTAGAATGTGTAGAACATGTATAACTTTTTTAAAGAACATTATTTTTATTGCATTTTACATAGCTTCCTGAAAAGATATTAAATGTTAACATATATGTTGAATAATGTTTCCGCCTTGATTTGAGTCTGCTGAGCTGAATATACTATCAGTCTCTCTGGTAGGATGCTCGCAAGAGGCAAGGATACGAATATTTTAATATAAGGTCATTACCAACAAAACCACTGGCTGTAGAGTGCTGTGTGAGTGTGAGTGTGTGAGCAGCAACTTGTCTGGGTAGAGATCCACCACATTACCTATTCCTACCGCCAAAATGACTGTCATGTTCCGGCCAGGCGAGTAGATAGTCGGTAGACATCCACTTTAGGCCTTCCATCCCGGTATCAAGATAGCGACGTACTTGTAGCATTTATAGAGTTTATAACCCACGTTTGTCTCCTACCATTAAAAGAGCCATATGCTTATTCACTAACCTCTAACATGAAAAATATGTAACAGTACTATTATTTAATTTATGCGACACGGCTTTACACTTTTTTATTCCTTTTGCACTTTATACTTTTATTTTCCAATTGGCTGACCTAATCTAAAGGAGGCGAAATGAGTAATTATGTGTTACATATAGATATCTTTAAAATACATTCGGATTTCCGAAGCTTGATGAATATAGCTGAAGCGCATAATTTAAATAGTATTTCTGTACTTACGTACTTATGGTGTCGGTAAACTCACAAAAAAGTGTATAACGAATATAAATCGTAGTTTTCGCACTCGCGAAAACGAGTGTTCGCATTCACGAAAACGAGTTTTTGTTTTCCTCCGCCGTAACCTTAAGTAGTTAGGTACTGCTCTTAAAATTAATTCATCGCGTTTTTAACATACATATTGAGATTCGTGAATGTGAAACCCTAGTTTCTTTCAAAAAACAATTAAAAGAACTTTTATTAGAGTTATTTAGCTTTATTCGTGTAGGTAGTTATATTTCGGTATGACGTATTATGTTTAGTATGTACCTAATTGTATTAAGACGTATGTAGTTTTTTTGTATAGTTTTGTACATCAGGTCTACATATTCCATTTATTGTTTTCCTTTAACGGGTTGGCTGGAAAAAATTTCAATCATTTGAGATAAGCTCGCCCTTTGTACTTATGTTTATTTTAGTGTAATGTTTTTCTGTATTTTTTTTTGTTGTGTACAATAAAGAGTTAATAATAATAATAATACATATATATCTTCACGGCAAATCCTTTACGAGGTAGGCAGTGAGAATTGAATATCAAATCTCACGATCCTGGATCCCGCGTTTTTAACATTTAATCTAATTAAATTGAAATTGTATTTTGTGGTTCAGAAGTCAAAATCCATATTCAAGTAGAGTCTAGTTATTTTAGTGTAGGAATGCAAATTTGATAAAAAATAGTACTCCTTTGTGGTCTTAGTCTAAATTTATGGCGTTGGACTTCATGAAGTTTCCGGTTCGATACCCGGATTTAGGCAACAAAAATCTCTATAATATTTTTTGATGATTGCTAATGATGATTATTCACATAATATATTTTATCATGATGTCTGTCTGAGTGATTTTGTGAAACCTTACCCCTTATTTCACGAAGCTTATGGTAGTTATTTTAAAAGTTTGTTAAAATATTTAAACACAATCACTACATAGTATAAAACAAAGTCACTTCCTCTGTCCCTATGTCACTTTGTTTGCTTAAATCTTTAAAACTACTCAACGGATTTTGATACGGTTTTTAACAAATATAGTGATTGAAAACGAAGGTTTATATGTATATTTTGTAACCGTGCGAAGCCGGGGCGGGCCGCTAGTATGTCATAAATATTAATAATAAATTTGTAGTTTTAAAGAATTTGCACACCACAATGTGGTAGAATATGTTGGTATTAACAAATATATTTTATAACAGCTTTTAACAAATATATTCAGCAAATAAATAAATTTTATTTTATTTTTTTATTTCCATATTTTTCGAGCTATTACTTTTTATTATTTTACTATATTTTTGTTATTACAGATAAGATTTGTTTATACGTCTTCCTCTTTACATTAAATAATTCAGGACGTAATTGTGGTGAACGAAGGTCAAACTAATCCTTATAATCTACGACCCAGATACATGTTAATATTCGGATACGTATTCTGCTTACGTATCATTTCCATGCTCCTCATAGCTTGAGATGTTTTGAAATTATTCAAACAACGTTCCTTCGTAAATCAAGTGTAATTAGTCCAATCGTATATTATGTAACCTTTGACAGCTGTCATATTCACGAACGTATTACACATGAAGTACTTTATGGTACATTACAGCTGTCTCCTACATTGTACTGTGTTTCTAAAAAAATAAAAAATAAAAACAGAAATTCATCTATATCGGTGAAATCATTTAACCCCGATTCCTCTACCTAGTTAACGAACCGTAATTCGTTAGTATAACTATTGGTGGTTTATCTAAAAGTAACCCGGGACGGGCGAATGCCTTGCGTCTCTCTCCCACATATTTTACCGAGAAAAAGACTTTGTCACGTAAAATCTTCGCCCGTAAAACCAACTTTACAGGCAACCATTTTTTTTAAGATAACCGTAAGGTTACCGTTATTTAGACGACTTTTAAGACTATTGAACCGATCCCTGTTCGCATTCTTTGCACTGGACCAGGGGCCCTAACACGAACGCTTATTAGCAGTATTATTTCCATGTTGCTGTCCACTTAAAAACGCAAGTTTTTGACATAAGTATGTCGAAAAAGATAAGATAACCTTAATCTTTCTCCAGTGACAATTGGTATTTTTAAAATAAATTTTATTTGTTTTAAGATCTTATGGTAGCCCCTAACTTAGACAATGTAAAAGACAGGACCTCTGTCAAGAAAATCATTTTTAATTTATAACATTAAACTTCTTTCTTACGTTTTAGCGACATGGAGTTGCTAAATGTCCACTAAAAAGCAACTGTTTGACATATGTCTTAAGTTTATCTTTCTCCAATGACAATTGGTATTTTTAAAATAAATTTTATTTGATTTAAGAGCTTATGGTAACCCCTAACTTAGCCAATCTAAAAGACAGGACCTGTGTCAAAAAAATTATAATATTAATATATATATTTTATATTCTAATATTTATATTTTATATTAAGCTTCTACTTACGTTATTGATTGAACAATAAGAAAAAAAGATTGACTTATAAAGTAAGCTATGATATTATATAATAATTAACTAATAGTTAATATTACATAGTATCTGTTTGTTTGTTCTAGTTTCAAGTCGCAACGGAGCGATGTTATGTGTGTAAGTTAGACTAAATTACAGAAACCTCATTACAAAATGTTATCAAAATTGGTTCAATAGTTCCGGAGTTTATCCCAAATAAGCGTTACGTTATGTGATTTTCATGTTTCAAAATATTTTTTTAAAGCTATTTAGCTTTTGGAAAAACGTTTAAATAACCAGGTAACAAAAACGGGTTAATGATATATTAGCCTCGTTGATCGATAAGTTGATAGAAACAACCTCGTTGATAGAAACAAAGGATGATATTTATTGAAAAAAATAAGTCTTACGTCATACTTACTACACACTAACTATTTTTAAATGTCTTTATAAATTTATCACTAAGACTAAATCTATCACTAAATCTATCACTAAGACCTGTCATTTACCAATACGAGAAACCATGCGATTTTTTTTCTGTTGATGCTTTCTTTCTTGAGTATAAAGTATAAGATTATGAGCAAGGAAGAAAGCTTAGTTATTGAAATTGAAATAAGACCGACTTTGCAAGAAATGTGATATGTGTAAAAACGGGTTGTAATTTATAATATTTAAGATTTAAATAAGGCTGATTGTGCAATAAATGTGATGTTTCCTGTATATAATAGTCATATTCATATATTTAATAAATATAGAAAGAGTTACAATTAGGTAAGATTTCACCAAAACTAATAATTACGCAACAAAGGTGGTTAATAAAAAGTAAAAAAGTTTTGTGACAAACTTAGGGTAATATATTTTACAGAGGTTTTTATTATTTTTTCAACTTCATATATATCGCATTAGTATATCTTGTGTTTACAAAAGTATATTTTGAAATTAATATACATTTAAGTGACTTTTATCAATATGTTTCATTTAATTTCATCTTGTCGAAGAACCATTGGCGGCCAGCAATAGCTTCCTGTATTATAGGTGCTGAAAGTGGACATAAATGGAAAAATAAATTGGTTTCCACTTTGCGCACCTGCTAGAAATACCAATTGGTGCTCAGAGTGGACTAGGCTAGGTGCCGAATGTTCAGGTGCCGAAATATTGGGTGCTCAAAGTGGACTACCTCAAATTTACCGAACTAGTAAATGACGAAGCAAGACAATGCTGTTAGTTATGTGTAGTTAGTTATCCATTCGTTACGGCGTTTGACAACAGATGGACGGGCTTTGTTCTAACACGAACAATGAGCTATTGAATTATTATATACCTAGTTTAATGTAGAATACTAACGACGGCTAGTGGGTTGCGGAGATAAATTCTAATTTCTATCCGTAGGTGCATATGTAAGAAAACAGTGATAAAATTTAACAATTTTCCCCGTGTTGGTCCAGGTTCCTTTGCAGAATAGACCATCTGCATTCCTGCCAGGCAGCTCGTAAAAGGCGAGCATAGGCTTACCGTCACTAGCACCGTGACATCCTACTAGGAGGTAGAGTTTCGCAGCAACTCGCCGGGATTGGTACCACCGGCTTATCTATTCCTGTCACCATAACGTCCAATGCGTCATGACATATTCCGGTTTAAAGGGTAAGGTAGCAGGTAAACTTAATTTTGCTCGAGGCCTAACATCCTGGCCTCAGGTTGGCAACGCACCATTACCACATTGGTGTCTCTAGGCAGCGTAAATTTCTTACCATCGGGAAATCCGTCTGCTTGTTTGCCTTCCGTTATCATAATAAAAACAACTTTGGGTACTATTTAACAAGTTTGAGAACAGCTGACATCATTCTTGCACATCGCGTCAGAATGCCAAATGTAACCCACACTGTTTAATACGTGACGTCCGTCTGCGGTAGGATTTCAAAAGCCTTTAATAAAAAAAAAATCTTTTCGCGCCCGTAGCGTTAGATAGGTAGGCAGAGATGCAACCAGGAAACCCACGACTTGCCGAAGATATTTATTTCAACGTTGTGATAGATAGCAAACTCGTAGTTATCTGGCCACTTATTTAATCTCCAGCAACATTGTTTTTCATTAAAAAAATTAAGATATTTTTTTGTTTCTAGATTCGGAAATCGGCCCCGAGACTTATTCATATTATTATATTAATTATATTTTATATACTAGCTGACCCGGCAGACGTTGTTCTGCTATGAAAAATTGGGGTGAGTCACCCTTATCACTAAGGGGTATAAAAAAGATTCACCCACATCACTTAGGGTTATAAAAAATAGATGTTGGTCGATTCTCAGACCTACTCAATATGCTCACAAAATTTCATGAGAATCGGTATAGCCGTTTCGGAGAAGTACAGGAACGAACATTGTGACACGAGAATTTTATATATAAGATTATCATTACGTCCCGGGTTTGATCCGATTCCAACATCGGACCACCAGACCACAGAGACGCTTGAAAAATTGTTTGCTTAAAATTTCAAATTACTAAATAAACTTAAACTTAAGTTAATACTTATCTTTCCATCTACAAGGTATAATGTTTATTCAGAATACTCCAACAAGGTAGCATATTAAAGAAGAAACGTCATTTAACGAATTGAATGAAATGAAAAATATGTACAGTAATACTTTATGTTAATGGTACCTATTCTATTTTTAAGTACTAAGTAATACTTGCGCTTCGCAAGCTTTTTTAGCTTATTTCGGAGTCCGATCTCCGTTAGGCTTTTATACTCAAAACGCTTAAAGCTTATCCATTTACTGTGGTTGCAAGAGCGTCGGCCTAGATGGGGCAAGTTGATACGGAGATTGAGAAAGATATACATTGTAGGTTCAATCGGGAGCCTCGTGCCCTCAACTTTTTGACTTGCCTTGCATTTCGCTCTAAATAGTAGCAAACTAGTAGAAAAAGTACTAGAATAATCGATCAAGTCACGCTCTTGTGTGGTTGTGTCTTTGGTGTAGATACAAATTAGTAAATTAGTGTAGGTAATACGAATAGCGCTACGTCTACGCGATCACATCTGTAAATAAGTTGCTGTATTGTTAAAATCAGTATACGTTCCATCCAAACACTATTGGAACAGCTGCTATCATAAGTAGAAATTATACCTTTATTATTATTATTAGCACCATATTGATAAAAAATAATGTGTTTAAAAGTGATATACGAGTACATGTACCTATTATTATTTACCCGGTATTTAACCGGTAGACAACTCACTAAAAATATAAAACTTGGACATTATTTATAATTAGTAAACTAATTTAAGATTTTTTCTGCGAAGTGGGTTTTTACAATACCACTATTTGTTATTATGGTAATGCGTTGTGTGAACTGTGCGTAACCGAAAATTTATGCATTATTAAGAACAACAAAAAAGCAACAAAAAAAAACTTCTAGCAGGATGTTAAAAATTTAAGTGGAAAAGTTTTAGAATCATTTGCTTCTTTCGGAACAATAATTATCAAATCGCGATGTTGTACCTGATGAAATACTTGCAATCGTATTTATTTCAGATTACTATACACTAGATTATGTAAAGTGTCATAACTCAAGAACGACTGAACCAATTTGGCTTAAAATTTAAAAGGAGGTAGCTTAAATTCAGGAGACGTGTAAACTAAAGAAAACAACATTTTAATTTATACCCCACAAAACCGAATAGGTGGAACGAAGTTCGCGGGTGGAGCTAGTTTTTAAATAAAGAAAAAAAAACAAGCCCGCTGAGTTCATTTGCCCTAATCTTTTCAGTGAGTTCCGCCCGATGGTAGACTTTATTATTATTTAAACGAGTCCAAATTGCTCCTTGTATGGTAAATGTGAAAAAGTAACCTATTTTAGTCTACTACGAGGTCTATTTATGTTTCTCCAATTCTAAAATAAAATGTGATTCACTGCACAAAAACTAAACAGGCAAATTATAAAATAATCTTATATGAGTAATTTTGCCAAGTAAAAAATAGTGAAGTTGTAAACATCACAATGAGAATATTTAATAATGTATATTTTATATTAATGAATGTTGTTAACATTGTAGAAGACAAGGTATTTAATGAGTTTGTCGTTAAGTATTTAATTATTTAATTTAAATTTAAAAAAAAGCACACGAGTCCCCTGATCGTAAGTAGTTTATAGATGTTACAGATGTTTCGCTGAGCTGAGGCCTATTGTGCAAGTCTACCGGCTACTTTACCCTTTGACCCGGAACATGACAGACGGCCAATATTAATAATCAATCCTAATCCAAAACTCGCTGTCCAAGATTGATATTTTGGTCCATTTTTATTTTATCGCTTGCCAATAACATATCTGTGGACTGGATAAATATGGCAATTAGGTATGGGATAGACTGGCGGATACGCAGCTATCTAGATTGCTTGAAATACATTAGATTGAGATACATTATTAACATTGGCCGAGAGTCATTATGACAACAAGGATAGATGACGCGGTGGATGGGCTGAACTGGGCTAGCTGCTGCACCAGTCACCACCCGCTGCCACAAATGGCCTTATTATACTCCTTCAGAAACGATACAATTACGCCAACGAATAATCATCGAAACGTTGTTAAACGCTCGCGTTGTTTCCGGAATTGAGTTCAGTTCTGTCGCGAATTTATTTTTATGTCTTCTACCGATTGAAAACGGGTGCCACGAAGTGGTAATTTGAGTTTAGGAAAAAGAAAGAAGTCGGTTGGAGTCATGTCTGGTGAGCATGGTGGTTGTGTGATTATATTTGTTGAGTATTTGGTCAAAAATTCGGTCACAATGATGATCTTGTGTACGCTTCTGCACAATATATAGTGGTGTAAAATTCAAGAGTTTCCTTTTCACAAATCTGGCCTTTTCTTCGAATTTGCTCTCTTTGACGCCGCTTAACGCTCTAATAATATTCCTCATCTACTATTTCACCTTACAGAAAGAATTCCTATAGCTCAACTCCACGATAGTCAAAGAAAACACTCAATATGACTTTGACTTTTGAACGAGTTTGGTGTGTTTTTTTTTGGTTCAATTCGCCACTCCGAAGCTATGACCCGTTGTTTGCACGTCAAACTATTAACAGACAGTTAACGTTTGACACAGTTAGAGCGTTATCTATTCTCGATTACGTCCTTTCAAGCAACAAAAACACTTCATCTTTATTTTCGTGTACCTAATTTTTAGAATTCGATGTGGTGACAACGCAACATTTTGAAATTTCAATTTGGTTATCGATATTAATGCCATTGAAATGATGGATGCTGACTAAAGCATCGCAAGGTCACAGTGAGGTCGCTGCCTGAACTGTGAGCCCAAGGTGCTATTCGTAGCATGCGATATGTGTAGTTTGAAGGAATTTGAGCATTATCTACATTCGATTACATCCTTTCAGGCTATAAAATACCACACTATTCTTTACGCAAATAAGGCCATTTTTATAATTCGATATAGTGGCAAGGTGCTCATTTGGAATTAATGAATTCGGTATCCATTTCAATGTCTTGAGGGTGCTGATTAAAGCACCACGATATCACAGTGAGGCCGCAAATCGAGCTGTGAAGCAAAGTCAAGGTGCTATTCGCGAATTGCTTGCTGCTCGTGATATGTAACGACTATAGTTTGACAAAATTTGAGCTCTTACTACACTTACTATACTACACTTAAAGAATATACAACTGAAAACTAAAACAACAACTAGCTGCACTGGTTAACTAACTGTTAACCACTTTATTTATTTAAACTTTATTGTACACAAATAAAAGTTATGAGTGCGAAAGCCGAACTTAATGCTAAATGTATTCTCTCCCAGTCAACCTTTACTGTATATATGTATTTTGTAATGTGCTTCTTGTACTTTACGTTTACATACTTTACTTTAAAATCCTAGTTTGTAAATATAAATTTGATTAAAAACATATTGACTTTGTGTTAGAGAGTTTTTGCGCCATCGTGAATGAAGATGTTCGTATTTTTTTCATTATTATTGAATTTCGTATTTATATTGAGTGAAATTGGTAAATTTAGGTGGAAATTAGATTATTTTTGTTTAGTAAAAGTGCGTAAATGCAATAATCATGAAGAAATTAGTGTATCGTCTATTTCCTCGCTGCCGTCAAATCTCACTAGATGAGCTTGAGTAACGAAGCCACCGCCTTATTCTGATATGACTTTGTACATTGTGACTAATGACTGAGCCATATTTACGAAAGAAGAAGAAGAAGACTTTGTGCTGACTGTAACGGTTGAATTTAGTAGCTGTATTCGAATATCGCAATGAGCAATATCAAAACTACAAATCTCTCAATTTTTTTTGGGTTCCTTTAAGTCTCGTATTGTTTTATTGATTGATTTTTAGTATCTTCACGCCAGTATCCCCGAAGAAGTAGGCAGAGGTAGAACCAGGGCACCCACGACCAGATAAAGACCTCAAGTCCCACTATATCATAGGTAGCTAACCTATGGCTAACCAGACACATATCCAGTTTACAAAATTGAAAAAAAAAACATTGGTTTTATTTTGGTGGCCCGACCCAAGAATCGAACTCAGGACCTCCTGAAGTCTAGCCCAACGCATTTGTAAATTTAATGCTTTTAATTACGTCAGTTAGTATTGTTTGTGGTGTTGTTCAGTATTGTTTATTATTTCTTCACGACCAGTAAGTGTAATATTTCTATACTTCTTCGTTCAGATTACTACACCTTTGCCACGATATCTACTTAATTAAGAAATATTTGGAATCTTTTACAAATGTGAAATGATAAAAAAATTAATATGATTTAATAGAAAGTGAATTTAAAAAAGCTGAAGCTCTATTCTGAAGCAGCAATATCCTGTCTGTCTGCCTGTTACGGTTTCACGACTAAACCACTAGACCGATTTTGATATCATTCAAATTGCTAAATTAAAACAAAGACTATATAAAAAGAATTAAAGACTAGACTAAACAAAAAAAAGGTTAGTCTATAAATTTCATTCTTTACCGTACACAATAAATAATACTTGTGTACGTCAAGTGAAACAATACCAAATAAAAAGTTTAGGAATAATGTAAACAATGTACACAAGCTTCCGGTCCGTTGTTGACTTGACTTCTTAAAGACCCGGGTTCGATCCCCAGGACGGGCAACAGAAAAAAATAGAATATATGTATTTTGAGTTTTCTTTCTTATAGAAATGTGCCTGGTTGGCAATAGGCTTGCCACCTATCGCATTTTGGGACTTAGTGTCTTCGGCTAGTCGTGGGTGTCCTGGTTGTGCCTCTGCCTACCTCTTTGGTGATATGGGCGTAAATAAAATGGGGGATGACAGCTAGTAAAATATACTTCTGAAAAATAATTATTCATCATGCCGTAACTTATTGGTCTCTTAGAAAATCCATGTTTATACCTTACATGCTCACCAATGACTCAGATGCTAAACAAAACCTTATCTTAGTTAATAAACATGTTGATTTATTTTTATGTAATAGCATTAACATTATGTTTATTATTTTGGTATCTAAAATATATGTATTTCTGGGTCTAAGTATCGTTAACACTCATACTTAGTTTAAAATTTTATCTTTTGGGGTTACTCAATGCTGGAAAAAACGTGTTTGCTGTTTACCGTATTATCGTTTACCTTTTTTTGAATTGAAATCATTAAGTAGTATAGTATCTTCACGCCCATATCCCCGACGAGGTAGACAGAGGCACAAGCAGGGCACCACGATTAGCCAAAGACACTAAGTACCGCGATGTAATAGGTGGCAATCTTTTCGGCAACCGGGCACAGATCCAATCACGGGTAACATTATTTTTATTGGAAAATTGAAAATATACATGTATTTTTTGTTGTCTGACTCGGGAATCGAACCTCAAGAAGTCAAGTCTTACGCCAGACCGCTAGATCACAGATCCGATTACATAATTATTGAGCAAAAACAAAATTAATTATTAATGTATGCACATAACATTGTTATATAAATTACCTCGAAATATATTATGTGCACTTACATAATATAAACTTAGAGATATATAAGTATTTGTAACAATTTAATTCCTATTTAATTAATATATATTTTCATTATAATATGATTATTTTTAAGGTTTATTTAACTATTTAACCCTATCAATCAATACCCGCCCTGATACCTTTAAAAGTCTTACCTTAGTTGCTTCTACAATATCAAACAAAAAATGGTTTAGATAACATTATACTTAATTCTAAAAATTTAAACTCAGGGCAATTTTTCCCCGTGTTTGTCCGGGCTCCTTTGCAGAATAGACCATCTGCCTTCCTGCCAGGCAGCTCGTAAAAGGCGAGCAAAGGCTTTCCGTCACTAACACCGTGACATCTGACTAGGTGGTAGAGTTTCGCAGCGACTCAACCGGATTGGTACCACCGCCTTTCCTCTTCCTGCCGCCATAACGTCATGACGTGTTCCGGTTCGGAGGGTAAGGTAGCCGGTAAACTTACTTTTGCTCAAGGACTAACATCCCGGCCTCAGGTTGGCAACGCACCATTATCACCTTTGGTGTCTCTAGGCTTCGGAAATTTCTTACCATCAGGAAATCCGTCTGCTTGTTTGCCTTCCTATAATATAAAAAAATGATAATATGATTATTTTAAGGATTATTTAACTAATTACTCCTATTAGTCAATACCCGCCCTGATACCTTAGTTGCTTCTACAATATCAAACAAAAAATGGTTTAGAAAATATTATACTTAATTCTAAAAATTTAAACTCAAGGCAATTTTGAGGCAGTTTGAGGAGTTGATACCCTAGGGCAGAGGTTACTTTATTAGAGTCCTTTAAATTTATTAAAATAAGAGAACAGTCATGGGTATTTTCTTATATTATTAATTAACCCCTAGGGGTTCGCCATTCGACCGCAAGGGGTTTGTAACAAAATTTACGTAATGGTGGTGGTGCGATAGATATGGTTGCGCTAAATACAGATATCGACATCATGCCAAGTCAGAAATAAAGTTAAAATTGTCCAAAATTACTCCTAAAACTAACTCCATTTGTGACAAGACAAGAAGCACACTCATCACATTAATGGTAGTAAAAAAATATTTCTTTTGACAATTTATTGCTACCTTTTATTTAAATAAAAACATTATTTGTTTCAACAGTCAACTTTATTGTTTTTTGTTATTTAATTAGTTACATAAGGGGTTCACTGACACCTGGAAATTTTAACAGGGCTACGTGGAGCCAAAAGTTTGAGAAACCCTGATCTATTTCATTAACACGTCGCGATTTAAGAATTATTTTTTCGAAAGATAGCAAGTGATTGCGAAATAGTTCCTCATAAATTTTATCGACGTCAACGTTGTTTATGAAATATACTGTTAATTTCCAACGATGTTATCGTCAAGTTAGCTACAAGAAAATTTATAAATTTTTATAAGCCCCAAAACCAATAGTTGGAGTCAACAACTGAAAACTGGAAACAAATAGAACTTAAATCTTTGACTTTCATCTTAAATGCTAAAGATATTTTTACAGATAAGCTAATTACGGATCGAGTCTATTATAATTTTAATTCCTTTCTATTCGATTACATCTATAGTTATGGCTACAATTAAATTTTATACAACACTACAAATCAGTTTATTATTGCAGCTATTCAATGTAGATATAAATTTAAAGTCAAAGATGATAATCATTTCTATACTTTATTGTGGCTATAACCAAAATGTATTGTATTATATCACACAATATGTTAGTCTTTTTTACTATAAAATAAAACCTCTTGGACGTGAATGCAAATGTCATGATATTAATTATATCATAAAATAACAATAGAATTTTCTCAACATTACTTAACAATGTTACGTTGTATTCAACAAGTTTGAAATGCATGTTATCGTGAATTCTATCGATCTTACAAAACAGAGTATTGAAATATTTAAAATCTTAATAACAATGTCAAATGTATCAACAACTAAATGAAATTTTAGTCCTTACATTGATAATAATAGAGGCCAGTGTACTGTAAATGACTAATTTCAATTTCCCCACGTGCGTCCGATTTACGAAATATAATTACCTTATCAATTCGATATCGAAATTTCGAAATGTATCAAATATATTTTCATATGAAAATTGATGTCAAGGCTTAAATGTATATCTAAAGTACGCGAACATTTCCCTATGACAATCAATTACGTTGAATTATGTAGCTCAATTTCAAATATGGGCAAGTCCATAAAAATACAAAAATAAGAATCATGTTTTTTCAATCAGAAAAGATTCTGTAAGATATTGTTTGGATGCAGACTGTATAGTGCATATCCCTACTAATATTATAAATGTGAAAGTTAGTTTCTTGCACTTTAAACTTCTTAAGCATCATGAAATTATAATATATAAATTTTATTTTTATATATCTATTTATCTTCTTACATATAATATGCATAAAATAATAAGGTTAATTGCTTTCGTTCAATATTCTTATTATAGTTTGGAAATGCTGATCTAACAGTAGGACTTTCAAGTTATGAACTGAAATGGAATGCAATTTAATTATTAAAAATTTTGTGTTAAAAGATGCTACAATATATCATTCAACACCACACTACCACAGTGCAAATATTTAGATAAATGTTTATGAAAAAAAAAACATTTTCAAACATATCTTATTACGAATTATGAACAATTTTAAAATGTAAATAAATTTAATCCTATCAAATTAAAAATGCCTTCGTTTTTAATGTCATTAATAGTCAGGAGAAGAATCAGCAAAGTAATGTGATGTAAGACTTATTTAAGATCGCGACTACAACACCAAGCGACAGTGAAGAAAGTCGTTCCAAACTCGCTTTGATAATGCCGAAAATATCTAAAATGACTATGAATTTCCAGATGACGTTGGGATTAAACCCGTTCTTTTTTCTTGTTGTTTTTTTAAATGTTTAATAATATTTTTAAGCGACCCCAAAAAACAGTAGGTCCTAAATTTGATAGTGTTTTTTTGTATGTTTGTAACGCGATTACCACGTCAATTATAGCCAACCGATTGTTATGGTTCTTTTTTAAAAGATTGTTCATTTTCGAGGTGGTCCCAATTTAATTTAATTTAAGGCGGGCCGCTACCGCACCGGCTTCGAATGGTTATGAAATATATCTACATACAAAACTTACTTTTCAATCACTTCATCAATTAAAAAAAATCGCATCAAAATCTGTTTTATCCGATTTAAGCATACAAAGGGACATAGGCACTTCAGACAGACGAAGCGACTTTGTTTTATACTATGTTCACTACAATAAGTGAAAAGTAATGCGCTTTTAAGAGTAACTCAAAAACTACTAGTAGGATGTTTATAAAATTTATATGACACCATTTCGGAACTGATATCTTTTGAAAGTAGAATGATTAATAAAATTGTTGGAGTCGGTTTTTGCGGTTTAATTTCGCTTAATTATCAAATATTTTGAAGGTATATTTCGACATATGCAAATGAGTATGAGGTAGTGTTCACGGTATGTGATGAATTCAAACAAAGGAACCGGTACACAGTGAATCAGTGTTTTGTCTTTTCGTCTCCACAAGAACGTTGACACATAACAAACATCCTCGTAACATACTTTGATAAATAATTTAAGCGTTGTGGAACCGCAAAAAACAAAGATTAGGCACTGTGGAACCGAAAAACACTAAGTCCATTTTCATACATACGCCAAGTCTGTTACTAGGTTGGCAGAAAGTATAGAGAGCCAAACTTCACGATCCTGACAAACATGTCTGGCTTATTTTACATTCATTACCCTTTTCATACAAACACGCCGGTTTCAGAGACTCTTGACACCACCCTCGGATAATATACGAGCGATCTGGTCGTGGAATATCAACTTTGGTCGCCCCTGGTAACTACGTCCATTCACATTCGCATTGTACCTATATATTTTACTTTGTCAATATGTCATCTGTCATTATCATTTTGTGAATTTATAATTCTTTTTTCGAAAGCTAGTGATTCCCATATAATTTCATCATCATCCGACACATCATATTATGATGTTGTTGAGATATGATGATGATAATGATTACGTTTACCTCGTAAGCCACTTATTGGATATGAACAAAAAAAATTGGGACCACATCGGAATCTTGACCCATTTTTCTAAAATCGAACCACCAAATTTGGTTTCGGACGTTTATTTATCATTTTTATCACTGTCTTTTAAAATTTTTTTAAAAAAATACGACTTTTTAATTTTTTTATGATATTGGAAGGCAAACAAGCAGACGGATTTCCTGGTGGTAAGAAATTCACGCGGCCTAGAGGCACTAAAGGTGGTACTTAATGGTGTGTTGCCAACCTAAGGCCGGGATGTTAGGCCTCGAGCAAAAGTGAGTTTACCGGCTACCTTACCCTCCAAACCGAAACACGTCATGAGGTTATGGCGGCAGGAATAAGTAAGGCGGTGGTACCAATCCGGGCGGGTCGCTGCGAAACTCTACCACCTAGTCAGATGTCACGGTGTTAGTGACGGTGAGCCTCTAAGGTGAGCTCGCCTTCTACGAGCTGCCTGGCAAGGAAGGCAGATGATCTATTCTACAAAGAAGCAGCCCGGACCAACACGGGGAAAAACGTAACGTAAACGAGTGTCTACTTTCGTTTGCCAAACTCATATACCCATTCCACAAGCACATTTGTGGTGACATAACATTAGAACAAATGGACATATAACAATAAACAATATACAGTTTATTTTACTTAGAACCACACAATACAAGGAACTGTAACACTTCACGCTCATTTGCTTAGTAATAAACACATATAATAACTCTACGTCGTGATTATAGATATGTATTTGTAAACCCATTGCGTTTAATATCGCATGGAAATTATGTAAGCGTTATCGCTCACGTTCGTTGTTTAGTTTCTACTGATTTAGCAATCGCACCTGTAGGGTTACTCTTGAATCTCGATATTATATGAATTGGAAATTGGAATCGTATATATTATTTTAGATACAGTACTAGCGGATTTTTAAGTATTTACATTTAGTTACATTCACCGAATCAGATAAATAAATTTATGGTTTACTATTAACAAAAAATGTTTGATTTAGCAATCGCACTTGTAGGGTTACATTTGAACCTAAACATCACGCAAATTGGAAATTTTGAATTGTACCTTAAGTCATTTCAGATACCTACTTTTGAACAGTATTAGCATATTATTAACATTTAAGTAAAAATAAATAAATAATACAATAATACAAACACAATAAAACAAATAAATTCAACGAAATTCATAAAATAATGTATGGTTTACTATTAACGAAATATTAATAATTCGTAAGTATTGTGTTTAAGAGTACCTAAAATGAAATTCTCGATTCCAATTTCCAATATTGCATGAATCGAGGTTCAAGAGTAACCCTACTAAACCTTTACCATGAGTTGGTATAGATAACGTTTGTAATTTATGTATCGAAATCTATAGCACTTTTGGTCTAAAAATTACATCTTAGTTACCAATAGAGGCACTGCTCAAAGTTTTCATACACATACATACATAATTATGTTAGCGTTACATCAATAATATCAATTATTGATGTAACGCTAGCGGGTATATTAAACTCGATAAGCCATCAACTCTGTCTTTTTTTTTTCGAAATGTCTACTGTTGTGTACGTCTAAAGACTTTCACAACGTCACCGAGCTAGTGGACGAGCGGAGTGCTCAGCCAGAGATACTCTGTAGTCTGTACCTATAAGCCATGAACCAGAAAATATGTTTATAATGGTCCTTGTACCTTAAGTATGAGCACCAAGTAAAATCTTAAAGCTTTATATCCATTACACATACATATACACATATCTTCACGCCAAGTACGTTTTGACAGTGACAGAGAGTACCGAGGGCCAAGTATTATCCTTGCAAATCTGCGTAGCCCAGTGCTGCCGCTGGTTACAATTAAAATTGCCGTATTCGACAAAAAATTACCGTACTCCCTCTCAAAATTTCTCTTATTGAAAATAAGAATTTTTTTGTCACAATGAATATATGTTTCTTACTTCCTTAAATTAACGGAGTCTTTCGGGATTTCTTGTGGTGTTTTTACTACTCCTACTAACAACCTGACCCCGAATGATTCCTGCGTTCAATCTTACTGTCGGCTAAGAAAATAAAAGATGTATTTACAAAGACTAGGTACTGAGCTTATTACTTCTTGTTTGAATTTATATAGTAACATCGTACACTAGTGTATAGGGTGATTGACGCAAGGTAACTGCCCGTGTCTATTGTTTCTATCTAGTGTCTAGTGTCTAGTTATTATATGTATTATAATATACGCACTCCTAGCAATAATTTTACTTCCATCTGGCTACTAATAGCTTTAAACAGTCTGCACCTACGAAGTGACAGTAATGTAATTTTGTTTACCCCCAGATATAACCTTATTGCTAATTGAGAACCGCTGTTCTAGAATAAAAGCGAAATCAAAAGTATTCGGTAAAATATTTTATTAGTAAAGTTTTCTGCCTGTGTCTTAGAACCATAGGAACTAGTAAACACTCCCGCCGTTTATAAAGAAAGAATATATAAAGAAAGTATAAGTAAAATATATAAGTATAAAGAAATTCGTGTTAGTTACACTATTTATAGCTAAATAATGGCTTTACCGATTTAACTAAAAACTTATGTGGAGATAGCTTAGAACCAAGAGAAGGGCATATGGTTCTTTTATCTTTTATCTTTTATCTAGGAAAAATGTTTTATTTTTTTTATACCCAAAAACAGGTGGAACGAAGTTGGCCGGAACAGCTATAAAAGATAAATAATACCTATAGTATTAAAAAAAGAATTTTCAAGAAACGTGGTTATACAGTTTTAGCTAAATTTAGGGAAAACTCCCTTACCTTATCAGCACTTTATTTACAGTGCGAAATCACGTGAAGAATTCAGAAACAGTGTGTTGCCGACATTAAAATAATTTTCACTGAGCAGACCAAGGACCAAAGGCAATAAAAAATAAAACATTTTACTTCCTTATGAGTATATGGTTTTACTTTCTTTTGTCGGTTGGAACTTATAACCTGTTCATGCCATTGAAAGCGTTAGTAAAGAACTTGTCGCTTGTTTATCGTATTGCATAATTAAGAGCAGTAAAACTACAAAAACTGACTTTAACTATTTTATTAAGTACCACGTCGCGATTTGGTAATATTTGATCCAACATGGTTTGAAATGTTCGCACATAAATTTAGTCAACCGAATAAGTTATACTAGGGGGGTTATTACGAGTATGTATCTCGTTTCATGTTTCACGTTAGTATTTTGCCATTAGTCAAGTAGAAATTTTTCATCAAATTTTATATCAATTTTCATCAAATAAAGTTAGTCATTAGTCATAAGTCGTCAGTAAGTCATGTCAAGAAAGAAAGAAAGAAATGTTTTTTTATTCAAAATAAGTACATAAGTAC